>JAXIVJ010004000.1:0-42500 GCA_036785665.1 Chirona hameri
CTCGCTCTCTCTCTCTCTCTCTCTCTCTCATTCTCTTTGTCTCTCTGACGACCGCTGACCACTTCCAAATGCTACTACAGTACTGAAATATACACTACTTCGACTACTACTTCGTAGTATAATTTAATATGACCGCTTCCAAATGCTACTACATGTACTGCAAATACACTACTTTGACTACTTCTTCCTATATTTGCTGGCGTTTAATTCAATAAATAAAGATACAATCTATGGAAATACAAGGTATTGGTAAAAGACAATACCTTGAATTTATAATAGACAAAACAATTACGATACAAATTATATCTTGTTTAATTAATTTCGGCGTTACATTCCTTACTGTTCTACCCGTTGTTCTACTACCAGAGGCCTGTTCGGTCGGCATCTAATAATATTCGACTGCGCATGCGCAGTAAGGCGCTCTGAGCCTGGGCGGAGGCTAACTGGTGAATGACGTCATAAACTATGTCGTCATCTCCCGTCATGCTACTAATGACGTCTCCCGTCTCCCGTCTAAGCAAAAACAATATGGATGTGCCCGATTTCGGAATACAATTTCGAGTTTTGACGATATTGGCGCCGGCGACAAAATAAGCGGGCACATATCGCGGAAACTGGTGGATTTTGAGAAGATGAAGATGAAGCAACTCACCTCATCGGCAGATGATCACGGTCTTCGTTGACGTGATTCATGACAGTACGTCATCATCGTTACTTTCTTGGTCTTCCATGAAAGCATTGTTGATTAAATAAAACTTCAAAGAATTGAGGAATCCCTCTTCGCTTACCTTCCATCCCGATCACAATATATAAACCAATTATCATAAACAATTCAAAGGCACGTGTTTCAGGCGTCACAATGGGATTACAAGATAGATACAATAAAGAAAACATAAATCAAAAAGCATATATATATAGAAAGGCTGCTGCAATTTTGTATAGGCCACTTCTTCATTGCAAATGCAATTGTCCAAAGAATATTCGGCTTATCTATGACGTCTTCAAAAGTGTCATGAAGTCACCGAAGTTGTGACGTCACTTAAGCCAATACTATTATTAGATGCCGAACAGGCCTCCTGATCCGGCGATTCTACGTGATTACGACGTTAGAGTGTGACGTCATTTAAATCCATCGGCCTCCTCCGCCATTGCAGTTAAAGGAAATAGTTCACCTTCAACATGGGTTTTGAACTGAAATAGCAGTTTTGTAGCCCGTGTTGATAAATCCTTATCTGGAACTTTTCTTGGCTGAAAAGACTCTCCAGCCGAAGATATTTGACTTTTTGGCGAAGGAATACGGGGCATATATGATCTACCGTACCGTCTGGAAGTGCCAGCACTGCCATGGAGCATGCGCAGACCTATAACGCACACCATAAAACCAATAATTTACAACCTTCTGTCCTGAATTGGCGCGATGTAAGACCATTTTTAAAAAGAAAAAAAGAAACTGTATTAAAAAATATAATAAAATCGTGTTCTGAAAAAAATTCCGACGGTGAACTATTTCCTTTAATGTTATTTCGGGAGAAATAAATACCCTCTAACTCAAACAGTAAACAGGTTACGAAAAAGAAACAGACAGCGTTGGAAAGCTCAAAACAAGGCAAATCGACAACTTTGAATCATTTTAGGCTCATATCAATATTGAGGTCACTAGAGGTAATCAGAAGTCAGGGCCTTGTTCACGGTCCCCCTGCGGTTCGGCGGTCACCAGCTGATGCTCTAAGCCCCGCCCCTTCGATCATCGATGAACTTTTGATTTGGAAAATTATAATTAGTTTTGTCATTTATGACCTCTTCCTCGAAATTAAAATATAATAGTACCAAAAAACGTTATATTAATATTTCGATCAAAGATCTTCATCAGAAATTATATATTACCAAAACAACAAAACCAAAACAACAAAACAACATTGTTGTTTTGGTAATGTATAATTTCTGATGAAGAACTGATCGAAATATTAATATCACGTTTTTTGGTACTATTATATTTTAATTTCGAGGAAGAGGTCATAAATGATAAAACTAATTATAATTTGCCTATACATGTTCCTCGCACAAGCACTAACCAATATAAAGAACTTTTGATTTGACCTAAACCACGTGCAATTGATATGAATCGATGCGTTCTGACGAGGCAAACATGATGAAATCAAAATCCAGGCCGTTGTCATCCCAATGCCTCTAACGTGTTTGCATCATCTGCACAGGTGACGTCATCATGCGAACAACTTTCAATAGCTAGATAAGCTTTTATTTTGCTGAAATGTAAGCTTTCTGCAGCTTAATATTCAATTTTGATCCTTTTTACCACATCACATCGGTTAACTTGCTGTGCTATATATATTTCTTATGTTCTGAATAGACAGCGGTTTAGGTGACTGTCACCATGGATTGCAGCATTTCAAGCCTGATTGTGTAAGTTGTTTCGTGCGTGGCGCATGAGAGGCAGTACAAAATTTGATTGTGAATAGTGAAATCCAGCAAGATCCCCCGCTGTTTTTGTTTGCAAGTAATTCATGTACCTAATTAATTTAGTTTGTTAAATGTTGTTTGTAAGAGTGACTACAGTTGGCTGCCATAGATGAGCTTTTAAAACTGTTCTTTGTTAGCATAACTCATACAGTGTCAAGCTTAGGTATTCATGCGATTGCCTGCCCAGTGGCTGAAGATTAGGTTTAGGTTTAGGTTTATATTTGTGAGCTAGATTAGATAGGATCTATTTGAAACTGTGCCCCTTTGGAAATAGGGGCTGAAGGGCTCTATTTCGAGAGAAAAAATGACTGATTTTTTATTTACTTTTTAGAAGAAAATGTTGAAAATATGCCCCTCTAAAAAATATAGTGGGCCAAATCTGTTGATTTTTTTTTGATTTTTTGTTGTATGTTTTGGAGTTTTATCAGGTGAACCCATAAAAATGTCTTGCCACTTCAAGGAGCCAAATAATAAGTACCTACTGTAACATGAAATTCCACATTAAAAAAGCTGCAAAGGCAAAAAATGGGGTGCATTTTGTTCGTCATTTCAGCCGAACCCCCACTAAACAATTATCGCTGACGCCCCTGGGCACAGGTGACAATTGACATAGTTTTGCTCAGTATATAGCAATGTTGAAACAATACAAACTGCAAGCTGACATCTTTTCTTTTTTGATATCTGAAAATGTTGAAAAGCTAAAATAAATAAATATACAAATAAAGAAATCATTAGAAATCGTGAGGTTGCAAAATAAAGTGGCCCAAATCCGGGAAGAAATGTGAAATTGGGGGTAGGTAAGGTCCGCTAAAAACGGTCCCCCCCCAAACAAAAAAAATGACCAGCTGGATCTGCCCTTGTTGAGTACAATTACCCTGGTGGGAAATTAAAAGCATATAATTACAACTTGAATGTCCCACCTGAATATTCTATTTGATATAGTATTATTATATTCACACATTGGTTTGTTGTGCAGTTATCATTGGGACTATTGCCTATTAATTAATGTTAGCATTATCATCTAACTGTGAATTTCCATTTTACAGGTGCACAAGAATGGGTCGTGTGTGTGCTGTGGCAACATGCGGGCGAGCCGTCGCTGCCTGGTGTGAGAGCCGTCGCTAGGTGTGGGCGAGCAGCGGCGGATGACCCTGTCCAGGAGCGCTGCAGCTCGAGACGCTCTAGAACTGTTGCCAGGCGGTCGATTCCTCGTCCGGGTCCGGTGCCATCTTCGGCGCCGGTATTGTTCCGGTATTGCCGGTATTGTTCGGCGCGTCACCGGACCCTGTTTCTTGCTCCGTGACTTTGTGTAATTATTATGTCTTAAATGCTTATGTCTTAATGTCTGCAATGCTGTAATGCTGTAATGCTTATGCTTATATCTATAAATATGTCTTCCGCCGTTGCCTCAGCTATTCTGCTTAGTGTGTTGCTGCAAGCAGGGAAGCGATGGTTGATACTCCGCCACGGGCCACCCAGATGCGAATTCGGAACATTTTGGTTTCAAGTCGCTCGCGTTAACGAGCGACTTCCCTTTCGCCGCCATCGGCGGCCTAAGGGAATTTACAACAACAGCCGAGTCTCGGCTGGACTGTGCGAGACGCATGTGACTTGTGAGGCGCCTGAAGCTTTTCGGTTCGGCTAACGTGCGAACCGATAAACTGTAGCTCAACCGGGTAGCCAAGTGAGGGACGCGCGCCTCTGCATACCGGTCCCCCACACCGACATTGGCCAGTTTATTCTGTCCGTTCGGGGCCGTATTTAAATTGCTGGCTGGCTGGGGTCTGCTGGACTCCCTTGGGACAGGTTGACTGAGAGTCTGCAGTTGTCTCCGGTACACATTAGTAACTCTACTTATGTAGAACACAGACACGTAGCGAGGATTTTCCTCAAGGGAATGGGTGAACATCATATTTGGTCGAAATCGCTTGTTTTGCATGCGATTTTTTTGGGCCCATATCTAACGTTGAATCTGTCGCTGCGGGCCGTCCCCCTCCGCTGTCCCGGTTAGAACGTAATTTTGTGTCCATATGTTGCCTCCAAAACCATACAATTTGCAATCTGTTCGGCGCATCTTGGGCCTAAAAATGGGTGGCTCGTCCACTACAGACATGCTAACCGGGACCGTAATGAACGCTTTATTAGGCCTTTAAAATCACCATTTTGTAATCTACCAATCATCCCCAATATATTAATTCCGCACCTCATTCCATTTCCACACCCGCATCAATGTATTTTATTTTCTCCCATCCCTATATCCGCTTTGCACTGCAGTGGGTTTCTCCCGGCTACGGGTGTCCCCGGTATTCGCTTGATGACGTCACTTATGAACCTGCGCAGAAACATGCGCAGTCGGGATGAAGCCACCTGGTATATATCGCCTTGTCAAAATCATTGCTGTAGCTAATGTGCGTCAAGTTAGCGTCGTATTCGTATTCATTTTCAGCTTCGAGTTCCGATTTCCCCAAACTTAGCATATGGGTAGATCTCATCGAGTTATGCACGAATATGCAAACCGTTTTCACCTACGACACATGGTTTGACCTCCAGAGGTCACTGAAATGTCATCGCACGGGGTACCCTCTATTGTTTCGTTTACCGTCCGATTTAATCGCAAAGCGGCTCAAACGACTCGCCGGCACCCCAGCTTGCGTCAGCAAAAACAAAACATCACCTAGAGGTCAAAGGTCAAGGTCACGGGGACGAATACGATATTTTAAGCTTCGGTACCAGCTTGTGTACCCTCTAGTTTTTTCGTTTACCGTTCGATTTGCTCGCAATGGGCAAAAAAGGGACTCGCCGGCACGTTGGCTTGCGTCAGGAAAAACAAAAAAGCATCCACAGGTCAAAAGTCAAGGTCACGGAGACGAATACGAGATTCTAAGCTTCGGTACCAGCATGGTGTACCCTCCAGTTTTTTCGTTTACGGTCCGATTTGCTCGCAATGAGCAAAAAGGGACTCGCCGGCACCCCACCTTGCGTCAGGAAAAAACAAAAGTCATCCAGAGGTCAAAGCTCAAGGTCACGGGGACGAATACGAGATTTTAAGCTTCGGTACCAGCATGGTGTACCCTCCAGTTTTTTCGTTTACTGTTCGATTTGCTCGCAATGGGCCAAAAGGGACTCGCAGGCACCCTAGCTTGCGTCAGGAAAACCAAAAAAACTAGAGGGTACACAAGCTGGTACCGAAGCTTAAAATCTCGTATTCGTCCCGGTGACCTTGACCTTTGACCTCTAGGTGATGTTTTGTTTTTCCTGACGCAAGCTAACGTGCCGGCGAGTCCCTTTTTGCCCATTGCAAACAAATCGGACGGTAAACGAAAAAACTAGAGGGTACACAAGCTGGTACCGCAGCTTAAAATTTCGTATTCGTCCCCGTGATCTTGACCTTTGACCTCTGGATTTTTTTTCCTCTCCTGACGCAAGCTAACGTCCCGGCGAGTTCTTTTTTGCCCATTGCGAGCAAATCGGACCGTAAACGAGAAAACTAGAGGGTACACAAGCTGGCACCGAAGCTTAAAATCTCGTATTCGTCCCCGTGACCTTGACCTTTAACCTCAAGGTAATTTTTTGTTCTTCCTGACGTAAGGTTGGATGCCTGCGAGTCCCTTTTTGCCCATTGCGAGCAAATCGGACAGTAAACGAAAAAACTGGAGGGTACACCATGCTGGTACCGAAGCTTAAAATCTCGTATTCGTCCCCGTGACCTTGAGTTTTGACCTCTGGATGACTTTTGGTTTTTCCTGACGCAAGGTGGGGTGCCGGCGAGTCCCTTTTTGCCCATTGCGAGCAAATCGGACTGTAAATGAAAAAACTGGAGGGTACACCATGCTGGTACCGAAGCTTGGAATCTCGTATTCGTCCCCGTGACCTTGACCTTTGACCTTTGGATGCTTTTTTTTCCTGACGCAAACCAACGTGCCGGCGAGTCCCTTTTTGCCCATTGCGAGCAAATCGGACGGTAAAAGAAAAACTAGAGGGTACACAAGCTGGTACCGAAGCTTAAAATCTCGTATTCGTCCCCGTGACCTTGACCTTTGATCTCTAGGTATTTTTTTGTTTTCCTGACACAAGGTGGGGTGCCGGCGAGTCCTTCTCTGGCCCATTGCGAGCAAATCGAACGGTAAACGAAACAACTAGAGGGTACACCATGCTGGTACCGAAGCTTAAAATCTCGTATTCGTCCCCGTGACCTTGACCTTTAACCTCTGGATGACTTTTTGTTTTTCCTGACGCAAGCTAACGTGCTGGCGAGTTCTTTTTTGCCCATTGCGAGCAAATCGGACGGTAAACGAAAAAACTAGAGGGTACACAAACTGGCACCGAAGCTTAAAATCTCGTATTCGTCCCCGTGGCCTTGACCTTTAACCTCAAGGTGATTTTTTGTTTTTTTCTGACGCAAGCTGGGGTGCCTGCGAGTCCCTTTTTGTCCATTGCGAGCAAATGGGACGGTAAACAAAAAAACTGGAGGGTACACAAGCTGGTACCGAAGCTTAAAATCTCGTATTCGTCCCCGTGACCTTGACCTTTGACCTCTAAGTGATGTTTTGTTTTTCCTGACGCAAGCTAACGTGCCGGTGAGTCCCTTTTTTCCCATTGCAAGCAAATCGGAAGGTAAACGAAACAACTAGAGGGTACACAAGCTGTTATCGCAGCTTAAAATCTCGTATTCGTCCCCGTGACCTTGACCTTTGACATCTAGGTGATGTTTTGTTTTTCCTGACGCAAGCTAACGTGCCGGCGAGTCCCTTTTTGCTCATTGCGAGCAATTCGGACGGTAAACTAAAAAACTAGAGGGTACACAAGCTGGCACCGAAGCTTAAAATCTCGTATTCGTCCCCGTGACCTTGACCTTTAATCTCAAGGTAATGTTTTGTTTTTCCTGACGCAAGCTAACGTACCGGCGAGTCCCTTTTTACCCATTGCAAGCAAATTGGACGGTAAACTAAAAAACTAGAGGGTACACAAGCTGGTACCGCAGCTTAAAATCTCGTATTCGTCCCCGTGACCTTGACCTTTGACCTCTACGTGATGTTTTGTTTTTCCTGACGCAAGCTAATGTGCCGGCGAGTCCCTTTTTGCCCATTGCGAGCAAATCGGACCGTAAACGAGAAAACTAGAGGGTACACAAGCTGGTACCGAAGCTTAAAATCTCGTATTCGTCCCTGTGACCTTGACGTTTGACCTCTAGGCGATTTTTTTTTTCTGACGCAAGCTGGGGTGCCTGCGAGTCCCTTTTTGCCCATTGCGAGCAAATGGGAAGGTAAACGAAAAAAACTGGAGGGTACACAATCTGGTACCGAAGCTTAAAATATCGTATTCGTCCCCGTGATCTTGACCTTTGACCTCTAGGTAATGTTTTGTTTTTCCTGACGCAAGCTAACGTGCCGGCAAGTCCCTTTTTGTCCATTGCGAGCAAATCAGACGGTAAACTAAAAAACTAGAGGGTACACAAGCTGGTACCGAAGCTTAAAATCTCGTATTCGTCCCTGTGACCTTGACCTTTGACCTCTAGGTGATTTTTTGTTTTTCCTGACGCAAGCTGGGGTGCCTGAAAGTCCCTTTTTGCCCATTGCGAGCAAATGGGACGGTAAACGAAAAAAAACGGGAGGGTACACAAGCTGGTACCGAAGCTTAAAATCTCGTATTCGTCCCCGTGACCTTGACCTTTGACCTCTAGGTGATGTTTTGTTTTTCCTGACGCAAGCTAACGTGCCGGCGAGTCCCTTTTTGCACATTGCGAGAAAATTGGACGGTAAACTAAACAAAACTAGAGGGTACACAAGCTGGTACCGAAGCTTAAAATCTCGTATTCGTCCCGGTGACCTTGACCTTTGACCTCTAGGTGATTTTTTTTCCTGACGTAAGGTTGGGTGCCTGCGAGTCCCTTTTTTCCCCTTGCGAGCAAATCGGACAGTAAACGAAAAAAAACTGGAGGGTACACCATGCTGGTACCGAAGCTTAAAATCTCGTATTCGTCCCCGTGACCTTGAGCTTTGACCTCTGGATGACTTTTGGTTTTTCTTGACGCAAGGTGGGGTGCCGGTGAGTCCCTTTTTGCCCATTGCGAGCAAATCGGACGGTAAACGAAAAACCTGGAGGGTACACCATGCTGGTACCGAAGCTTAGAATTTCGTATTCGTCCCCGTGACCTTGACCTTTGACCTCTGGATGCTTTTTTGTTTTTCCTGACGCAAGCCAACGTGCCGGCGAGTCCTTTTTTTCCCATTGCGAGCAAATCGGACGGTAAACGAAAAACTAGAGGGTACACAAGCTGGTACCGAAGCTTAAAATCTCGTATTCGTCCCCGTGACCTTGACCTTTGACCTCTAGGTATTTTTTTGTTTTTCCTGACACAAGGTGGGATGCCGGCGAGTCCTTTTTTGCCCATTGCGAGCAAATCGAACGGTAAACGAAAAAACTAGAGGGCATACAAGCTGGTACCGAAGCTTAAAATCTCGTATTCGTCCCCGTGACCTTGACCTTTAACCTCTGGATGACTTTTTGTTTTTCTTGACGCAAGCTAACGTGCCGGCGAGTCCCTTTTTGCCCATTGCGAGCAATTCGGACGGTAAACTAAAAAACTAGAGGGTACACAAGCTGGCACCGAAGCTTAAAATCTCGTATTCGTCCCCGTGACCTTGACTTTTAACCTCAAGGTGATTTTTTGTTCTTCCTAACGTAAGGTTGGGTGCCTGCGAGTCCCTTTTTGCCCATTTCGAGCAAATCGGACAGTAAACAAAAAAACTGGAGGGTACACCATGCTGGTACCGAAGCTTAAAATCTCGTATTCGTCCCCGTGACCTTGAGTTTTGACCTCTGGATGACTTTTGGTTTTTCCTGACGCAAGGTGGGGTGCAGGCGAGCCCCTTTTTGCCCATTGCGAGCAAATCGGACGGTAAACGAAAAAAACTGGAGGGTACACCATGCTGGTACCGAAGCTTAGAATCTCGTATTCGTCCCCGTGACCTTGACCTTTGACCTTTGGATGCTTTTTTGTTTTTCCTGACGCAAACCAACGTGCCGGCGAGTTCTTTTTTTGCCCATTGCGAGCAAATCAGACGGTAAACGAAAAACTAGAGGGTACACAAACTGGCACCGAAGCTTAAAATCTCGTATTCGTCCCCATGACCTTGACCTTTAACCTCAAGGTTATTTTTTGTTTTTCCTGACGCAAGCTGGGGTGCCTGCGAGTCCCTTTTTGTCCATTGCGAGCAAATGGGACGGTAAACAAAAAACTGGAGGGTACACAAGCTGGTACCGAAGCTTAAAAAATCGTATTCGTCCCCGTGACCTTGACCTTTCACCTCTAGGTGATGTTTTGTTTTTCCTGACGCAAAGTAACGTGCTGGTGAGTCCCTTTTTGCCCATTGCAAGCAAATCGGAAGGTAAACGAAAAAACTAGAGGGTACACAAGCTGTTATCGCAGCTTAAAATCTCGTATTCGTCCCCGTGACCTTGACCTTTGACATCTAGGTGATGTTTTTTTTGACGCAATCTAACGTGCCGGCGGGTCCCTTTTTGCCCATTGCGAGCAATTCGGACGGTAAACTAAAAAAAACTAGAGGGTACACAAGCTGGCACCGAAGCTTAAAATCTCGTATTCGTCCCCGTGACCTTGACCTTTAACCTCAAGGTGATTTTTTGTTCTTCCTGACGTAAGGTTGGGTGCCTGCAAGTCCCTTTTTGCCCATTGCGAGAAAATCGGACAGTAAACGAAAAAAACTGGAGGGTACACCATGCTGGTACCGAAGCTTAAAATCTCGTATTCGTCCCCGTGACCTTGACCTTTGACCTTTGGATGCTTTTTTGTTTTTCCTGACGCAAACCAACGTGCTGGCGAGTCTCTTTTTGCCCATTGCGAGCAAATCGGACGGTAAACGAAAAACTAGAGGGTACACAAGCTGGTACCGAAGCTTAAAATCTCGTATTCGTCCCCGTGACCTTGACTTTTGACCTCTAGGTATTTTTTTGTTTTTCCTGACACAAGGTGGGGTGCCGGCGAGTCCTTTTTTGGCCCATTGCGAGCAAATCGAACGGTAAACGAAAACACTAGAGGGTACACCATGCTGGTACCGAAGCTTAAAATCTCGTATTCGTCTCCGTGACCTTGACCTTTAACCTCTGGATGACTTTTTGTTTTTCCTGACGCAAGCTAACGTGCCGGCAAGTTCTTTTTTACCCATTGCGAGCAAATCGGACGGTAAACGAAAAAACTAGAGGGTACACAAACTGGCACCGAAGCTTAAAATCTCGTATTCGTCCCCGTGACCTTGACCTTTAACCTCAAGGTGATTTTTTGTTTTTCCTGACGCAAGCTGGGGTGCCTGCGAGTCTTTCTTTGTCCATTGCGAGCAAATGGGACGGTAAACAAAAACTGGAGGGTACACAAGCTGGTACCGAAGCTTAAAATCTCGTATTCGTCCCCGTGACCTTGACCTTTGACCTCTAAGTGATGTTTTGTGTTTCGTGACGCAAGCTAACGTGCCGGTGAGTCCCTTTTTGCCCATTGCAAGCAAATCGGAAGGTAAACGAAAAAACTAGAGGGTACACAAGCTGTTATCGCAGCTTAAAATCTCGTATTCGTCCCCGTGACCTTGACCTTTGACATCTAGGTGATGTTTTGTTTTTCCTGAGGCAAGCTAATGTGCCGGCGAGTCCCTTTTTGCTCATTGCGAGCAATTCGGACGGTAAACTAAAAAACTAGAGGGTACACAAGCTGGCACCGAAGCTTAAAATCTCGTATTCGTCCCCGTGACCTTGACCTTTAACCTCAAGGTAATTTTTTGTTCTTCCTGACGTAAGGTTGGGTGCCTGCGAGTCCCTTTTTGCCCATTGCGAGCAAATCGGACTGTAAACGAAAAAACTGGAGGGTACACCATGCTGGTACCGAAGCCTAAAATCTCGTATTCGTCCCGTGACCTTGAGTTTTGACCTCTGGATGACTTTTGGTTGTTCCTGACGCAAGGTGGGGTGCCGGCGAGTCCCTTTTTGCCCATTGCGAGCAATTCGGACGGTAAACGAAAAACTGGAGGGTACACCATGCTGGTACCGAAGCTTAGAATCTCGTATTCGTCCCCGTGACATTGACCTTTGACCTTTGGATCCTTTTTTGTTTTTCCTGACGCAAACCAACGTGCCGGTGAGTCCCTTTTTGCCCATTGCGAGCAAATCAGACGGTAAACGAAAAACTAGAGGGTACACAAGCTGGTACCGAAGCTTAAAATCTCGTATTCGTCCCCGTGACCTTGACCTTTGACCTCTAGGTATTTTTTTTTGTTTTTCCTGACACAAGTTGGGGTGCCGGCGAGTCCTTTTTTGGCCCATTGCGAGCAAATCGAACGGTAGACGAAAAAACTAGAGGGTACACCATGCTGGCACCGAAGCTTAAAATCTCGTATTCGTCCCCGTGACCGTGACCTTTGACCTCTAGGTATTTTTTTGTTTTTCCTGACACAAGGTGGGGTGCCGGCGAGTCCTTTTTTGGCCCATTGCGAGAAAATCGAACGGTAAACGAAAAAACTAGAGGGTACACCATGCTGGTACCGAAGCTTTAAATCTCGTATTCGTCCCCGTGACCTTGACCTTTAACCTCTGGATGACTTTTTGTTTTTCCCGACGCAAGCTAACGTGCCGGCGAGTTCTTTTTTGCCCATTGCGAGCAAATCAGACGGTAAACGAAAAAACTAGAGGGTACACAAACTGGCACCGAAGCTTAAAATCTCGTATTCGTCCTCATGACCTTGATCTTTAACCTCAAGGTTATTTTTTGTTTTTCCTGACGCAAGCTGGGGTGCCTGCGAGTCCCTTTTTGTCCATTGCGAGCAAATGGGACGGTAAACAAAAACTGGAGGGTACACAAGCTGGTACCGAAGCTTAAAATATCGTATTCGTCCCCGTGACCTTGACCTTTCACCTCTAGGTGATGTTTTGTTTTTCCTGACGCAAGCTAACGTGCTGGTGAGTCCCTTTTTCCCATTGCAAGCAAATCGGAAGGTAAACGAAAAAACTAGAGAGTACACAAGCTGTTATCGCAGCTTAAAATCTCGTATTCGTCCCCGTGACCTTGACCTTTGACATCTAGGTGATGTTTTGTTTTTCCTGACGCAAGCTAACGTGCCGGCGAGTCCCTTTTTGTCCATTGCGAGCAATTCGAACGGTAAACTAAAAAAAAAATAGAGGGTACACAAGCTGGCACCGATGCTTAAAATCTCGTATTCGTCCCCGTGACTTTGACCTTTAACCTCAAGGTGATTTTTGTTTTTCCTGACGTAAGGTTGGGTGCCTGCGAGTCCCAGTAAACGAAAAAAACTGGAGGGTACACCATGCTGGTACCGAAGCTTAAAATCTCGTATTCGTCCCCGTGACCTTGAGTTTTGACCTCTGGATGACTTTTGGTTTTTCCTGACGCAAGTTGGGGTGCCGGCGAGTCCCTTTTTGCTCATTGCGAGCAAATCGGACGGTAAACGAAAAAAAACTGGAGGGTGCACCATGCTGGTACCGAAGCTTAGAATCTCGTATTCGTCCCCGTGACCTTGACCTTTGACCTTTGGATGCTGTTTTTTCCTGACGCAAACCAACGTGCCGGCGAGTCCCTTTTTGCCCATTGCGAGCAAATCGGACGGTAAACGAAAAACTAGAGGGTACACAAGCTGGTACCGAAGCTTAAAATCTCGTATTCGTCCCCGTGACCTTGACCTTTGACCTCTGGATGACTTTTTGTTTTTCCTGACGCAAGCTAACGTGCCGGTGAGTTCTTTTTTTGCCCATTGCGAGCAAATCGGACGGTAAACTAAAAAAAACTAGAGGGTACACAAGCTGGCACCGAAGCTTAAAATCTGGTATTCGTCCCCGTGACCTTGACCTTTAACCTCAAGGTGATTTTTTTTTGTTTTTCCTGACGCAAGCTGGGGTGCTTGCGAGTCCCTTTTTGCCCATTGTGAGCAAATGGGACGGCAAACGAAAAAAACCTGGAGGTTACACAAGCTGTTACCGAAGCTTAAAATCTCGTATTCGTCCCCGTGACCTTGACCTTTGACCTCTAGGTGATGTTTTGTTTTTCTTGACGCAAGCTAACGTGCCGGCGAGTCCCTTTTTGCCCATTGCGAGCAAATCGGACGGTAAACGAAAAAAAAACTAGAGGGTACACAAGCTGGTACCGAAGCTTAAAATCTCGTATTCGTCCCCGTGACCTTGACCTTTGATCTCTAGGTGATTTTTTGTTGTTTTTTTCTGACGCAAGCTGGGGTGCCGGCGAGTCGTTTGAGACTCTTTGCGATTAAATTGGACGGTAAACGAAACAATTAGAGGGTATCCCGTTCGATGATATTTCAGTGACCTCTGGAGGTCAAACCATTTGTCCTAGGTCAAAACGGATTGCATATTCGTGCATAACTCGATGAGATCTACCCATATGCTAAGTTTGGGAAAATCGGAACTCGATTCTGAAAATGAATACGAATACGACGCTAACTTGACGCACATCTGGTGGGTGGCTGGTACAATATACCCAGACCTTGCAATATACCAGGGGGCTATCGTCCCGGGCTTTCCTATGTGCAAATCGTCCGGTGGTATAACAATAGGTGTGACGTCACTGGATACCTGACCGGTGGCGGCTCGGCGCTCGTTCCCGTCGTAGCAGTAGTTGCGATTTCGAACGTGCGCGGTCGGGTGGTATCTGGTATTCTGGAAGCGAGTGGTTATTGTTTTGGTCTATCTGATATAAATCATGGTTTTCGTCAATACTCATTGCAATAAAGGTCGTATATAGGTTACAATATATATTATAATAAGGTCATTGACGTAGGAATGTCACGGTAATTGTGGACTGCCAGTGAAAAGTGGACTGCCAGTGAAGTTCTTTTAGCGGGTCTTTCCATGCAACACCCGCGGAGGTGTGCTTGCGATAGGCATTGCTGAGTCATCAAGCGATAAGCCCGCTAGCTGACGGGTTTATGGTTCGCACACTGGGTGGAACTAACATTGAAAGCCATAGAGTCCACTGACTCTGACCGTCAGAAACCTTCTCTGGCCCACTGAATACCTAATCTGACCTTCATAGGAACTATTTGGCCCCTATTATTGTAGGATCTCTCTGACCTCAGAACGCCTCTCTGTCCCCTGTCCTCTGTCCTGAAAGGATCCCCTCCGTAGGCCTGAGAAAATCCTCCGTCGGGCTGACAGGGTCCTCCGTCGGCCCGAGAGGGCCCTCCGTCGGCCTGGAGGGGCCATCAGTCGGCCTGAGAGGGTCTTCAGTTGACCTGAGAGGGTCCTCCGTCGGCCCGAAAGGGCCGTCGTCGACCTGATAGGGCCCTTCATCGGCCTGCAAGGGCCCTCCGTCGATGTGAGAGTGTCTTCAGTTGACCTGAGAGGGTCCTCCGTCGGCCCAAAAGGGCCGTCGTCGACCTGATAGGGCCCTCCATCGGCCTGCAAGGGCCCTCCGTCGATGTGAGAGGGTCTTCCGACAGGCTGAGAGTGCCGGCCCTCCATCGGCCTGAAAGTACCCTCTGTCGGCTTGAGAAGATCCTCCGTCGGCCTGAGAGAGCCCTCCGTCTGCCTGATAGGACCCTCCGTCGGCCTGAGAGGCCCTCCGTCGGACTCAGAGGTCTCTCCGTCGGCAGAGGGCCCTCTATCGGCCTGATAGGGTTCTCCGTCGGCCTGAGAGGGTCTTCCGTCGGTTTGAGAACGTCCTCTGTTGGCTTGAGAGGGTCCTCCGTCGCCGCCTGAGAGGGTCCTCCGTCGGTCTGAGAGGGTTCTCCGTTGGCCTGAGAGGGTCTTCAGTTGACCTGAGATGATCCTCTGTCGGCCTGAAAGGGCCTTCTGTCGGCCTTAGATGATCCTTCGTCGGCCCTCCGTCGACCTGAGAGGATTTTCCGTCGGCTTGAGAGGGTCCATGGGGAGTCATGGCCCGCTACAGGCCCCGATGCCCCCCACCCTTTAGGGCCTTGCCCCCACCCACCTGTGACATTAGTAAAGTAACCTTGCCTGTGACCACCCCAAACATCTGCAACTCAGTAGCGTACCTAGGATTCGTTCCAGGAGGGTAATTTTTGCTCAGGGGACATAAAGTACCCCCACCAAAAAAAATCACCGGATTTGGCCCACTATATTTTTAAAAGGGCATATTTTCACCATTTTTATCTTTAAAAAAATAATGTTTTTTAACCAAAGAGGGCACGTACAGACCTCAGGGGGAGCAATTGCCCCGTCCCCCCACCCCCTTTGTGTACGCCTATGCCGCAACTATATTTCAAAATGTTCGCACCACGTCGGGCCGGAGCCACTACGGCGGCGGTCGAGTCGGTTACGACAGGTATCCAGTGACGTCATATGAGTGTTTGGAAAATAGTACACTAAAATGCCCGGACGGTTCTACCTTACTTATACGGCCTTGCAATATACCCTGGCTCAAGGCAATAGATGCCCCTGGCTGGTGTGGTGTCTCCTTGTGTTATATAGTTCGGTGTGTCCTGGTCTTTGTTAATGTGCGCTCAGCACTGTAATTAAATAATCTAACAGTGGTAAGTTGAAGTATTTAGGAATTATGGGACTTTAATTATTTTCTAGCTATACTCACTTTATGTTCTAATTGCCGCTTGCTGGCGCATCACGGTCAGAGGGGAACTTAACTGGACGCTATGGTGACACATTTCATTTCAACATCGTGCACATCAACATCGTTATTCGTTGATGCCTACTTATCGTTAACTATTATTAACCTGTTGTAGCTTGGAGACTTGATTTCATTTCTTTTATTGCAGGCAAATGCAATCATGCAACTTTTTGTGTTTAAAAAACAATGCAATTCTTGTGTTTGTGATGCTTAGCTACTTACCTACCTCAGTTGCTGGCACTAGGTCCCAAAAATATATGTATTGATGCATCAATTTTGTTATGCAAAGTGGGTAGAACTTGTCAGGCATTGTACTTAAGGATACAACATTGACACAATTATTGACAACATTTCACTAAAAACCGGTCATATTCCGCTTTTGCACA
Source organism: Chirona hameri (assembly GCA_036785665.1). Classification (NCBI taxonomy): domain Eukaryota; kingdom Metazoa; phylum Arthropoda; class Thecostraca; order Balanomorpha; family Balanidae; genus Chirona; species Chirona hameri. The sequence goes on from JAXIVJ010004000.1 coordinate 16,480, forward strand.
CTTTTTTATAGGAAAATGGAATATTATATACTAATTCTACACATCTGATTTCATCAGAACTGCACTCAAAACAGGGACATTCTCAGTACTTACCCGGCAATAATGATTATCACCCATCAATCACCTCAGCCGACCGGAAGGACTCCTCCTTTACACCTGAAATGTAAACAACGTGGGCTGTTTTTGTGTGAAATGCGCCAGATATGTATCCTGTAAGGTCACCTTGTGGTCAGCTTCAGTAATATTGTTCCAAGCATGAACCAATTCATTACCTTTAGAAGACGAAACAACATGTGAATGAAACAACACGATGCCGCCTATGCAAGCAAGAAAACGAAGACTTAGAACATTTCATTCTGAACTGCAGCAAGTTGATGGATATAAGGGATCTTATCCCACCACTGCAATGTCCGCATAATGACCAAGTTCTGAAAGAATTTCTATTCAACATCAATCAAGATGAAGGGGACATGGAAAAGAAGGAGTGGTTGTACAATCTTTGCAGAGCCAGGAAGAAAATACTGTACAGGCAAGAAAAAACAGTTTGCACACTCCATCCTTCATCCATGCCCCAGTAACCCAATACCCGATAGGGACATGCCAGGGGCGCTGATGCAAAGGCAACACCCTGAAGAAACATCATATCATGGTAGCGGCCGCTGTGCGGCTGACCTTCGGTCTCAAATACAAGTCCTGCGCTCCGCCAGGAACGGAGCTTTAGTGAGAGCGTGTAGGGTTTAGTGGTCGACCAGATACATATGATAGCCAGTGTCTGACACATTTCTGCACCCACATTGTTTACATTGTAATGGCAGAGTCATTGTGGGCGGTCTGCTGAGGCTATTGACAGGTGATACAAATAATGATTGTTAGGTAAGTACTGATAATGTCTCTGTTTTGAGTGCAGTTCTGATGAAATCAGACATGTAGAATTAGTATACAATATTAAATTTGCCTATATAAAGGTGTGCAAAAGCGGAATATCGCCAAAACACCTAGTCCCCACAGACAGTCTCCAAAAATAATCACACCATCTGATGCACAACTGCGCTCCATCCACCTTAGTCTCAACTCAAACTTTACATAAGTTTTTTGGTTTACCAAGCAGATGCTTACCAAGTAGATATGATACAGAGACAAGGGAGCAGGGTGCTTGTTAGGGACTGCCTCTTCTCATTCTGTTTGTGCATAGTCAGTCATAGTTGTTTTTGAATGTGTTTATGCTGGTGCTTATCCAGTATGCAAAACGTGGCAGGTTTCAACAAGATCTTGTTGTGGCAGGGTTGGCACCAACACATCAAAATTGGGGCAGCTTTTGGAAATTTTGGGCAGCTTTGGAAATGTTTGGGCAGAAATTGCGGCCCAGGTAGCAGTAAGATTATTTGGGCAACTCACGCAAGTCGGGACAGGTCAAACGTCGGGGTATACACAGCATTTGTACTTCCTGTTCTTTTGTTCTTCCTGAGCGGTATGCTCAGGAAGAACAAAGCATTGAATAGCTGAAGCCCTGCCAAATTAATTAAATGCGCCACTTTTGTAGCAAATGTGGCATAGCTGTATTTTTCTTTGCTGCCATATTTCCCTGCTCATCAAGTTTTTTTTTGCAGTGCAAGACAATATTTAATATCCCATGTTTTTCAAAATATTGCAAATTACTGACATTATAAAGAATACCAGTTATTTATTTTATAACATATATTGATCATACAGAGTAAGAATTTCCACTCATTGTATCAAAAATATCAAAACTTTTTGCAGTTGATAGTAAACAAAACTGTAGAGGAAAATGGTGCAACAAATTTTTTGTGTGGCGGACAGTACTGGCCAAGGCCATTGTTGTGTGCATGTGTTGTGATTGTCAGACGTGTTGCGGTGTATTTGCTGGGATTTATTAATTTTATAGGTAAATTATCATGGATGGAGCAAATTTGCACTAGATAAAATGTTATTCTGCTAATGACCCCCCCCCCCTCATTATGATCAAATCTGACTCATTATGATCAAATCTGACTCATTATGATCAAATCTGACTCATTATGATCAAATCTGACTCATTATGATCAAATCTGACTCATTATGATCAAACCTGACTCATTATGATCAAACCTGACTCATTATGATCAAATCTGACTCATTATGATCAAATCTGACTCATTATGATCAAATCTGACTCATTATGATCAAACCTGACTCATTATGACCAAACCTGACTCATTATGATCAAACCTGACTCATTATGATCAAATCTGACTCATTATGATCAAATCTGACTCATTATGATCAAATCTGACTCATTATGATCAAACCTGTCTTTGCAACTCTCATACTTCTGGCCTGGGGCAGCTGTCATCTGTGTTGTGTCTCTGAGCGGTACAGTGGCAACATCTGATCTTTGTATTGTGTTGCAGTCGCGTCCCACGGGCTTCACCATCCACTAGCCCGCCATCGGGAGGTATTTCGGACCTGATCGAACACTCAAGCCAACATGACTAACATCAAGCTGCAGAGCTCCGACGGCGAGGTGTTTGAGGTCGATGTCGAAGTCGCCAAGGCCTCTGTCGTCATCAAAACCATGCTGGAGGATCTTGGTGAGAGATCTGCATTTCGCCAAGCAGGCTCATAGTGCTAAAATCGTGATACATACCTACCTCGCTAGTCACTGTGGCTTTTCAATCTGTAATGTATTTCGTTGATAAGGTGTTGGTGTTGGACCATATGTTTGGAAGGATTCTGAATGAGAAATATCACAATTTTATCAATTATTACTATCACAAATTTCTTGCTTCTGTGTGGCCTGCCTGTAAAGTTAATTTACCTTTATATCAGTCGTTTTCACCATCATTATGACGGGACTGCACATATGTACGTCGATCGCCACCTATTGATAGCCTCTTCAGTTGCAGTTCCTGGCACACTAAAAACATCAGTCTGGATTTTGCCCCAGGCGCCCTTGTGACCTCTGCACTTTCGCAGCCCTTTGACCTGCCCCACCTGACCCAGTGTAGCCCTGCTGCTCACCCCCCCTGACCCCCTGACCCTGTGGACGGCCGCTCCGGCAGGCATGGACGAGGGTGAGGAGGAGATCGTGCCGCTGCCGAACGTAAACGCTGCCATCCTGCGCAAGGTGCTGCAATGGGCGTCCCACCACAAGGACGACCCGCCGCAGCCGGAGGACGACGAGAACAAGCAGAAGCGCACCGACGACATCAGCAGCTGGGACGCCGACTTCCTCAAGGTCGACCAGGGCACGCTCTTTGAGCTAATTCTCGTGAGTGGTGGGTGGTGCTGGGGGGGGGGGGGGGGGGGGATGTGGATCTCGGGGCGAGTTGGGAGGGGGGAAGGAAGGCGGCTGAAGAAATAGTCCGGGAATAGAGAGGGAGCTGAGAGGGATTATGAGAGGATAACTAAATCAGCAGCCAGGGGATAGAGAGGGAGCTGGAAGGGATTATGAGAGGGTAACTAAAGGAGCAGCCAGGGAATGGAGTGGGAGCTGAGAGGATAACTAAAGGAGCAGCCAGGGGATGGAGTGGGGAGCTGAGAGGGTAACTAAAGGAGCAGTCAGGAGATGGAGTGGGAGCTGAGAGGGTAACTAAAGGAGCAGTCAGGAGATGGAGTGGGAGCTGAGAGGGTAACTAAAGGAGCAGCCAGGGGATGGAATGGGAGCTGAGAGGGTAACTAAAGGAGCAGTCAGGAGATGGAGTGGGAGCTGAGAGGGCAACTAAAGGAGCAGCCAGGGGATGGAGTGGGAGCTGAGAGGGTAACTTAAGGAGCAGTCAGGGGATGGAGTGGGGAGCTGAGAGGGTAACTAAAGGAGCAGTCAGGAGATGGAGTGGGGATCTGGGAGGGATTATGAGAGGGTAACTAAAGGAGCAGCCAGGAGATGGAATGGGAGCTGGGAGGGATTATGAGAGAGGGCAACTAAAGGAGCAGTCAGGGGATGGAGTGGGAGCTGAGAGGGTAACTAAAGGAGCAGTCAGGAGATGGAGTGGGGAGCTGGGAGGGATTATGAGAGGGTAACTAAAGGAGCAGCCAGGAGATGGAATGGGAGCTGGGAGGGATTATGAGAGGGTAACTAAAGGAGCAGCCAGGGAATGGAGTGGGAGCTGAGAGGGTAACTAAAGGAGCAGCCAGGGGATGGAATGGGAGTTGAGAGGGATTGCTGCCGTCCAAAGGAAGATAACCGTAAGCGCTACTTTGGGCGAAATTGAGTTATTGGTATCATTCGATGCGTCATGTCCAACTGCATCGGAATTTTCTAACCAAAAATACCTATACAAATTTACAAAAACATTTTCCCCAAAAGACGTATGTACATCCGGAAAATGTTATGACCCAAGGAAGAGACGTATCTCCAGCGGAAAGGCGTATGTCCAACGAAAACTCAGCAGTGACCACTGGCAATAGCCGTAAGTCCGCACTTACGTTTATTTACCGCCATGATTTGACATGATACCGCTTTATGCATCAACGGAAGAAAAACGTATGGTGAAGAAACGCTTCTCTTCCATGGTCACCATCAATAAAAGTGCAGATACACTTTAATTGCACATTCCGAACGTTTGTTTGACAATGGAAGAAAGGCGCAAGTGAGAACATACGGCTATTTTCCTCGTCACTCGGGTAATTTATCGGTGGCAGAAAACCACTTACGCCTTTTATCCATGGTCATTGGAGATATTTCTGCCCGGAATGACAAGTCGACGTGGTTTATAAATAAACGTATGTTTATTTTCCAACCAAGTGGAAGATCAGCGAGAGACGTTGCCACGACGGCGGTCACGCACCGGGGACAGACGACCTTGTACCTCTCGAGGGAGCGGACAAAACCAGCTCCAGTCTCGACAACTCATGGAATATCACCTTAGAGATCAGTGGTCGGAATCGATGACATACAAATGTCATGTGTTATTGGTAACTGCATGGAGATGTCGGCAACCACGCACTGGAGACCGGCGACCACGCACCGCTCAGAGGGATCAGCAACCACGCATCACTCGGAGGGACCGGCGACCACGCACCACTCGGAGGGACCGGCGACCACGCATCACTCGGAGGGACCGGCGACCACGCACCACTCGGAGGGACCGGCGACCACGCATCACTCGGAGGGACCGGCGACCACGCACCACTCGGAGGGACCGACATCCACGCACCACTCGGAGGGACCGGCGACCACGCACCGCTCAGAGGGACCGGCGACCACACACCGCTCAGAGGGACCAGCGACCACGCATCACTCGGAGGGACCGGCGACCACGCACCACTCGGAGGGACCGGCGACCACGCATCACTCGGGAGGGACCGGCCACCACGCACCACTCAGAGGGCCCGGCGACCACGCATCACTCGGAGGGATCAGCAACCTCGCACCGCTCAGAGGGACCGGCGACCACGCACCACTCGGAGGGACCGACATCCACGCACCGCTCAGAGGGACCGGCCACCACGCACCACTCAGAGGGCCCGGCGACCACGCACCACCCGGAGGGACCGGCGACCACACACCGCTCGGAGGGACCGGCGACCACGCATCACTCGGAGGGACCGGCAACCACGCACTACTCGGAGGGACCGGCCACCACACACCACTCGGAGGGACCGGCGACCACGCATCACTCGGAGGGATCAGCAACCTCGCACCGCTCAGAGGGACCGGCGACCACGCACCACTCGGAGGGACCGACATCCACGCACCACTCGGAGGGACCGGCGACCACGCATCACTCGGAGGGATCAGCAACCTCGCACCGCTCAGAGGGACCGGCGACCACGCACCGCTCAGAGGGACCGGCGACCACACACCGCTCGGAGGGACCGGCGACCACGCATCACTCGGAGGGACCGGCGACCACGCACCGCTCAGAGGGACCGGCGACCACACACCGCTCAGAGGGACCGGCGACCACGCATCACTCGGAGGGACCGGCGACCACGCACCACTCGGAGGGACCGGCGACCACACACCGCTCAGAGGGACCGGCGACCACACACCGCTCAGAGGGACCGGCGACCACGCACCCTGGCGTGGTTGCCAACGAGGGGCGGCGAGGGCTGCTCAGTTGTTCGCTTATTCTTGTTCAGGCATATCATGGATTATATTTGATGCACACATACATCCCATGGCCGCATTTATTACGTTTGTCCCTGGTTCTCAAAACGAATACAGTGGTTTAAAGTACATCATACATCATTCATTCATTCATTCATTCATTCATTTCTGTAATATTTCTCCACACGGTACGGCTATTTTGTCGTCACTTTATCTAAAAGTTTGCAGCAATGACTAAGGAGAAAAAACGTATTGCGCACTTACGCTTTTTGTCTGGTCGTAAATCTAAAAACGTAGGATAGAAGCGAAGGAAAAAACCGTGTGTAACTTGGTTACGTTTATATGCCATCTTTTCTTTGCTTCTAGTGACCAGGAAAGATAGCGTAACCACCATCCGCAAGATTTCGTCGTGACATACGCTTTCTGGTCTTGACATACAAATATGCATTTTTGGGGCATGGAAAAAACAATGAGCAATATATTTTCAAATAAACATATTTTTGAAAGAAAAAAGTTTCCACCAGTGGAATGCTTGTATAAAAACGATCATTTGAATGCCTAATTTGGTCTGTGTTATGTGATATGCTTAAGCGTAGTCTGCAAAAACCTAAAAACCGCTCTGGCGTAAAATAAGGCGAGTGGCGCTTACGGTTTTCTTCCTTTGTGCGGCAGATTATGAGAGGGGGTAACTTAAGGAGCAGCCAGGAGATGGAATGGGAGCTGGGAGGGTAACTAAAGGAGCAGCCAGGGGATGGAGTGGGAGCTGAGAGGGTAACTAAAGGAGCAGCCAGGGGATGGAGTGGGAGTTGAGAGGGATTATGAGAGGGTTACTAAAGGAGCAGCCAGGGGATGGAGTGGGTGCAGGAAGGGATTATGAGAGGGTAACTACAGGAGCAGCCAGGAGATGGAATGGGAGCTGGGAGGGATTATGATAGGGTAACTAAAGGAGCAGCCAGGGGATGGAGTGGGAGCTGAGAGGGTAACTAAAGGAGCAGCCAGGGGATGGAGTGGGAGTTGAGAGGGATTATGAGAGGGTAACTAAAGGAGCAGCCAGGGGATGGAGTGGGTGCAGGGAGGGATTATGAGAGGGTAACTACAGGAGCAGCCAGGAGATGGAATGGGAGCTGGGAGGGATTATGATAGGGTAACTAAAGGAGCAGCCAGGGGATGGAGTGGGAGCTGAGAGGGTAACTAAAGTAGCAGCCAGGGGATGGGTGGGGAGCTGGGAGGGATTATGAGAGGGTAACTAAAGGAGCAGCCAGGGGATGGAGTGGGAGCTGGGAGGGATTATGAGAGGGACTGGTTGTGGAGGCTTTTTGTTGGCCAGAAAGTAGGTAGGTTGAGCAGGCTTAAACTATATGGAGTTTTTCATGGTGTAGTGTGAATATTGTCCCTGTCCAAAATGCGTCGTTGCAGACGCCTTCCCAGTTGAGCTAGAGGTGCTTCAGGTGGTCTCCTGTCCATGCCATGCTAACATATTCATGGGATAAATATTTGTATGTTCTGGAAAATATACCATCCATCGTATCTGGATCTTATGGAACTATCACATACACGTCATTATTTTGTCACGGACTATTTTTAAAAATAAATCCAGGGACTTGGAGGAATGTAAAAAGTTCCGTGTATTTGTATCGATTGTGGCACACAATTTCCTTGGCAGCTATTGTAATGATTTAATCCCAGATGCCACCATGGGCATTTCCTATTTCGTATAATGTTAGCTGTGTAAAGCACCTCCAGCTGGATCTTGGCACTGTTTCGATTCCAGCTTTGGTTATCGATTATTTCCTTTCTGCTTATGAAACAGGTGTTAATTATAGACACGTAATGACCGTAGCGGCCGGCGCGGCCGAAACTCGCCCTTCATTTACCGCTCCGGCTCACTGCTGCGATGGACACCAGTGGCTCATAGCTCAGCTCTGGCTCACTGCTGCGATGGACACCAGTGGCTCATAGCTCAGGTCCGGCTCACTGCTGCGATGGCCACCAGTGGCTCATAGCTCAGCTCTGGCTCACTGCTGCGATAGACGCCAGTGGCTCATAGCTCAGCTCTGGCTCACTGCTGCGATGGCCACCAGTGGCTCATAGCTCAGCTCTGGCTCACTGCTGCGATGGACGCCAGTGGCTCATAGCTCAGCTCTGGCTCACTGCTGCGATGGCCACCAGTGGCTCATAGCTCAGCTCTGGCTCACTGCTGCGATGGACGCCAGTGGCTCATAGCTCAGCTCTGGCTCACTGCTGCGATGGCCACCAGTGGCTCATAGCTCAGCTCTGGCTCACTGCTACGATGGACGTCAGTGGCTCATAGCTCAGCTCTGGCTCACTGCTACGATGGACGTCAGTGGCTCATAGCTCTCCGCACTTCACCATTTCCCCTGTGTTGTATCGCGCAGGCGGCCAACTACCTGGACATCAAAGGTCTCCTGGACGTCACCTGCAAGACGGTGGCCAACATGATCAAGGGCAAGACGCCGGAGGAGATCCGCAAGACGTTCAACATCAAGAACGACTTTACGCCCATCGAGGAGGAGCAGGTGCGCAAGGAGAACGAGTGGTGCGAGGAGAAGTAGGCGGTCCGGGGAGCGGAGAATACGCGGTGAGGTTCCCCGGCGGTCCGGGGAATGCACGAGGAGCGGAGGTCACTCCCAGGGTCATCGCGGGTCAGCTTTACCGTGCGTTTGACACAGGACAGGTATTCTCGGCGGCAACAGTGGCCGCTCCGTATGGCTCAGTGGACGGCGTGGGCGGCTGCACGCAGGCTGCACGCAGGCTGCACGCAGGCTGCACGCAGGCTGCACGCAGGCTGCTGGCGGGCCGTGAGTGCGTGGTGGGATTCTGTCCCGCCCGGGAGAGACGGGCGGAGCGGCGCGGAGGACCCCGACTGGCGCAGAGCGGACCGGCACCGGAGCGATGGTCGCTGGCTCCGTCCATACCAGCCCAGAGTGAGCGAGGTCGAGCCGAGCGGGCCGTACCGGACTTCTCAGCCATGCAGCAGCTAGTGATGCCTGCTACCGAGGTCCCGCCGGGTAGCCAGATGCACCGTCTTGGTATGAGATGCCGCCCTATTCGAGCCCCCAGCAGTGCGAGTGCCCGAGTTTCGTTGGCGTCTTTCACACGCTCACCTGGCCGATCCATCTTTGCGAACCCATGCGTTGTGTTTGGCAAGGAGATAGTTAATTGTCACAGGGCGCATTTATTGTCCCCACCTACTGATTCTCAACTCAGAACCCGAACACCTTCTGAGTTGAGATGTCATGTCATTCGATTTTTCGTTGCGTAGTCTGTGCTTTTTTTGTATGGTACCGCCGATTGCTGTGGATAGATTTCACCAATCCTCTTGAACAGCGTTACAATAAATTTTGAATCATGAAATGCATTCTGTTTGTTGATTGGATTATCCAGAAATTGAATGGTTGCCAGTAGCTGAATGTATCATATTGATTTAACTGTATTGTAAACCTTAGACCTTACCTCTGAACAATCGTATGAAATAAGCTCAACTGCTAGCTGTGATGCACTACTTACCAATGTTTGTTTTGCCAATGATTGTTATGGAGCCTAAAGACTGGCCGTTAAGGCGGCCGCACACTAGGCCATTCGGCGCGCGATATACTGCGAAATTCCGCCTCGGAAAATCGCGTCGATACCGCTGAATATCGTCCTTGTTCCGGCGGATTCGGCGCTGTCTGCTCGCGAGATTCCGCCCCGCCGACCTACAGCATGTCGCAACCTGTGCCTGCAGCCTGTCACAAGGTAAATTAATTATGCCCATTTTTCGACGAAGATGTAAGTTTAGAACCACGAAACTTTTCCATAATAAATTTCACAGCGGCAAGAGCATGCTGTGCAAAATGTGCACCTCTGTCTTGCATAGATTCGCCACTGTAGCCTGATCAATTTTGTTGTCCGCGGTTCCGCGGCGTTCAGTCGCCGAAAAAAACTCGTTCGAATCAGCTTTTTTCCGCCGGTCCGCAGATGGCCGGCCGACGACATTCGTCTGCGATTTTTGACGTTTGGGCTGACGCGAAGGCGGAAAGTCGCTAAAGATGCGCGGAAAGTCGTAGCGATATCGCGACCTCCGCGCGCCGAATGGCCTAGTGAGCGGCCGCCTTTAATGTTGTCCATAAACAAACGACAACCTGTGTCAACTCAACTGTATTATCCTCAAAGCACGTCACAACATGGCGTTCCATCGCGAGTTACGGTCGATGGTACTGCCATCCCGGAATGTTAACAACTGCTGATCGCCAACGCAAGCAGATATGCAGTGCCGAGGATCAATTAGTTGACTTCACGAAACAACCGCGCCAAACGCCGCTGAAAAGACACACGTTCGTCACGCGAACACGCAACACGCGCACGCCAGCAGGACGTGCGATTCGCGATTGGTGGGCGGTGCGATCAATATGGTGCAACAGTCCATCATCCGGGCGCGCCGTCCGGACTCCGATGGTCGATACACGAGTGTTTATAGCCGTGCCGCCCCGGTAACGCGGTGGCCACGTCGGGTTGAACTGGGCCAGGATGGGTGGCACAGCGATATCACCATAGGCGGCGATTCACTGCCGATAGATGGTGCTGATCTCAATCTCGGCGTAACACGATACATCCCAGCATCACCGCCGGCCGGCAAACGAAACTGGGCACAGGTCACCGCACTTCGGGTGCAATCTGCCTTCATAAGAGTCACTGGGTAGATCACATCAAGATTCGCGCTGGTGTAGCAGACGCTTATTAAGATTACGGGTAAGGTTTTATTTGCACACTACCGAAAACGATTACAAGGTAATGGTAGAAGCAGGGCTGCGGAGTCGACATTTTAGCAGCTCCGACTCCGACTCCGACTCGCCTGAAAAAATCGACTCCGACTCCGACTGCGGCCTATATCCGTTCTCCAACCGCATGCTAGAAAGCATTACCTGCAATGATAGTATTGCCGCAGAGTCGTACAGCTGGCCAGTCAGTGCGCCGCTCTTCGCCGCTGCGACTCCGGCAACCAAGTCTACCAGTCAGGGGTGTGAATTTCCAAAAATCATTGGAGGTGCTCAAGGGCGGATGTAAGGGGGCATCGTGCCATGCCACTAAACTGAAATCGACCGAAAATTTGCAGCTTTTCTTACTTTTAAGGAAACCTAAACAACGTTTACAAAATAAATGTTGTTTTAAACATGTTTAAATACACACGCGAGATCCTTTGATCCTTAGATCCTTTGTGGTCGTGCCACAGCCACTGGTCACAGTGTTTGGCTGATCACTTGAAACTCGCAGGATGTAATCAAACCATAGATACCTACGATCCTGCTATCTCGGATTTTTTTTGTATATCGGTGACCTAAGGTCAGGTCAGTTTCGTGACCTTCCCATTATAAGTCAACGATAAAATATACAGATATTTTCGTGTCCGAGGATACGAATTAGATAAAAATAATTATTTTAAGATTATGCTATTATAGCTCATTTTTGATGACCCACGTACAGTTATTGCTCAGTGACCCCTACAAGATCGAGTGAGGTCATCTGAGGTGACCAGCACTTCTTTGCTAATAACTATTGATAGCATAAAATGAAGATAGAGCGTGAGGCCGGCACCACTGTGTATGTCACGTCGAGACGCGTCCGGCATTGCGCAGCACGACATACCTGGTTCACCACATAACCTTGACCTGAGGTCAAATTTTGAATTTGACTTGGGTAACCTGGCCACCATGGTATGATTATAATCTTCTTGACGAAACGAGCACGATGACATTAAAATGAGCGCCGTGAAACCATAAGTGTCGGTGCGTCCAAAGCCCCAATCATCATCAGATGACGTTAAAATTATTGCGCTATCTTCATCAGGCGGAAATCTACCGCTAGATGTGTAAACTATAGGCTTCATTGTCTACTCATTTACTTTCGAAAAGGGGTGTAAACTGTAAAGTTAATATCCCTAGGTCGACTATTCTACCGACCGAAGTAATCGCCAATTGTAAAAATGTCGACTGACTGGGCCGGAGTCGCAGTCGGTAAGATTTTAGCGACTCCGACTCCGACTCCGGCCAAAACTGCCGACTCCGACCGACTCTAACTTCGACTCCAACTTCGCAGCCCTGGGTAGAAGAAAGGATAATTGCATGCGATGTGTTTGATATTCATAAATAATCATCCTTACATAAATTATTCGTGAAAGTGGCCGTCACCAGAGGTAATGTAAAGATCATATCAGAAGGTACGGAAGAATAGAGCACGCCACAACCTACATAACACAAATTCGACTAGATATCAGAAAATGCATGACTTCACTTAAGCTCGACCGTAACAAAACTGACTGATGCCTGGCCGGGAGCAGACCACGCTATGAAACAAGTGGCTGACATCCTATGTCGGGCCTTCAGTCGCACGGGCGGCGTGTTCGACTTCCCGCGGCTGGCTTAGTACTCATCCTCTTCGTCGTCATCATCCATACCGGCTCCAACCTCTTCGTAATCCTTCTCCAGGGCGGCCAGATCCTCGCGCGCCTCGGAAAACTCACCCTCCTCCATGCCCTCGCCGACGTACCAGTGCACGAAGGCGCGCTTGGCGTACATCAGGTCGAACTTGTGGTCCAGGCGGGCCCAGGCCTCCTGGATGGCGGTGGTGTTGGACAGCATGCAGACGGCGCGCTGCATCTTGGCCAGGTCGCCGCCGGGCACCACGGTCGGCGGCTGGTAGTTGATTCCCACCTTGAAGCCGGTCGGACACCAGTCGACGAACTCGATGGTCCGCTTGTTCTTGATGGCGGCGATGGCTGAGTTGACGTCCTTGGGCACGACGTCACCGCGGTACAGCAGACAGCAGGCCATGTACTTGCCGCCCCGCGGGTCGCACTTGACCATCTGGTTCTCCGGTTGGAAGCAGGCCTTGGTGACCTCGTCGACCGACATCTTTTCGTGCATCGCCTTCTCGGCCGAGACGACCGGAGCGTAGGTGACCAGCGGGAAGTGGATGCGCGGGTACGGCACCAGGTTGGTCTGGAACTCGGTCAGGTCGACGTTGAGCGCACCCTCGAAGCGCAGCGAGGCCGTGATGGAGGAGACCACCTGGCCGATCAGCCGGTTCAGGTTGGTGTACGTCGGACGGTCGATGTCCAGGTTCCTCTGGCACAACTGGTAGATGGCCTCGTTGTCGACCATGAACTCGACATCGGCGTGGTCGAGCGTGGTGTGCGTGAAGAGCAGCGCGTTGTACGGCTCGACCACGGCGGTGGAGACCTGCGGCGCCGGGTAGATGGAGAAGCACAGCTTCGACTTCTTACCATAGTCAACGCTCAGCCGCTCCATCAGCATCGAGGTGAAGCCGGAGCCGGTGCCGCCGCCGAACGAGTGGAAGACGAGGAAGCCCTGCAGGCCGGTGCACTGGTCGGCCAGCTTCCTGATGCGGTCCAGCGAGACATCGACGATCTCCTTGCCGATGGTGTAGTGTCCGCGGGCGTAGTTGTTGGCCGCGTCCTCCTTGTGCGACTGTAGCTGCTCTGGGTGGAACAGCTGGCGGTAGGTGCCGGTACGCACCTCGTCTATCACGGTTGGCTCCAGGTCGATGAACATGGCGCGCGGAACGTGCTTGCCGGAGCCCGTCTCCGAGAAGAAGGTGTTGAAGCTGTCGTCGTTGGCCGCGTTGGTGTCTGTGGGCATCTGGCCGTCCGGCTGGATGCCGTGCTCGAGACAGTACAGCTCCCAGCAGGCGTTGCCCATCTGCACGCCGGCCTGGCCGATGTGGATAGATATCACCTCACGCATCGTGGTGGTCAGCAGGAGATCCGGTACGGACCGAATATGAGGGGCTCCGGACGGGACAGCTGCGAGGGACGGGGACGCACGGAGAAGCGGCTGCCAGGGACCGAAAAGGGAAACACGCTGGTCGGCACGGGTCTCGCGCGTAAGTGTTCTGCAGGTGGTGGCGGGAATCTCCTCTGACCGACCGGTACAGTCTCTGGCACGCAGCTCCTGCCGTAAGACCCGCCCGCAGGCGCTGTAGCAGGCGCTGTCTGCGTGTCAGACGCAGTAGCCAGCAGTGTTTTGTGCCGTTGCTAGGGAATGAGGAGGCTACTGCAGGTAATCGAACAATGGATTCCCGGCCGGCGGCGCGATGGCAGGCGACGTCGTCGGCTCGCATGCGGCGATGTTTACAGTCCTGTGACGGTATCGGCGTAACGCCTAGTTAGGGTAAACATAGCACGGAGCGGCTGTATGGTTACCCGGTAACGCTGCCTTGGTGCCGTGACAGGACTCTTTGATGGTATCACTGGTGTTACATGGGTGAGGTGATATGCAACAGGGCTTCGGAGTCCGAGTCGGAGTCGGAGTCGGTCGGAGTCGGCAGTTTTGGCCGGAGTCGGAGTCGCAAACATCTTACCAACTCCAACTCCGGCCCGGAGCCAATTTTTGTCAATTGGCGATTACTTTGGTCGGTAGAGTAGTCGTCGGCCTAGGGACATTAACTTTACGCCCCTTTCGACGAAAGAAAATGAGTGGAAAATGAAACCTATAGTTTACTCATCTAGCGGTAGATTTCCGCCTGATGAAGATAGGGCAATAATTATAACGTCATCTGATGATGATTGGGGTTTTGGACGCACCGACTCTTAAGGTCACACGGCATGCATTTTAACGTCGTCGTGCGCGTTTCGTCAAGGAGATTCGAATCATACCATGGTGACCAGGTTACCTAAGTTAAATTCAAAAATTTGACCTCAGGTCAAGGTAATTTAATGTCATGTGGTGAACCATGTATGCCGTGCTGCGCAATGTCGGACGCGTCTTGACGAGCCATAGGTACACAGTGGTGCCGGTCTCACGTTCTTATCTTCATGTTATGCTATCAAAAGTTATTGTCAAAGAAGTGCTGGTCACCTCAGATGACCTAACTCGATCTTGTAGGGGTCATCGAGCAATAATTGTACTTGGGTCATCAAACATGAGCTATAATAGCATAATCTTAAAATAATTATTCCGATCTAATGCGTATACTCGGATAAGAAAACAGTTTATCGTTGGTTTATAATGGGAAGGTTACGAAACTGACCTGACCTTAGGTCACCGATATACAAATAGGTATGAGATAGCAGGGTTGTAGGTATCTATGGCTTGGTTACGTGTTGTGAGTTTTAAAGTGCTGAGCCAAACGCTGTGGCCAGTGGCTGTGGCACGACCACAAAGGATCTATCATCTAGCTCGCTTGTGCATTTAACTATGTATGTTTAAAACAAACTTGACTTTGTAAAAGTTGTTTATATTTCCTTAACAATCAGAAAGGATGCAATATTTCGGCCGATTTCAGTGGCCTGGCACGATGTCGTCGATGTCGTATTACACCCGCCATTGAGCACCCCCAATTATTTTTGGAGATCCACACCCCTGACTGGTAGACTTGGTTGCCGGAGCCGAGACGGCGGAGAGCGTCGCACTGACTGGCCAGCTGTAAGACAGCGCAGGATCCGGGAGCAGCAGCGGCTCCAGCGAAGACGAGCTGGAACGAGCTGGGGCTGAAGCCCAGCTGCTGCGAGCCGGGCCGGCGGCCGCTGGCTGCGGTTGCCGCTCGGTGCCCGTTTCGCGGGTTCCGCCGCCTGCAGGCGAGCGCGACCGGACGCACGGCCGGCACGTGCCGCGCCCGTGCTCGGGCGGCGTAGCATTGTTCTCCATACTGCTAAGAATAAAGACAAACGAGAGAGAGAGCAAAAATAGATGGCATTGCAGATATTGCTTTCTAGCATGCGGTTGGAGAACGGATATAGGCCGGAGTCGTAGTTGGAGTATGAGTCGGAGTCGGAGTCAATTTTTTTCAGGCCGGAGTCAGAGTCGGAGTCGGGTTGCTAACATTCTGTCGACTCGGCAGCCCTGATATGCAGCGTCATATACAGAGTTACATCACCGAGACTGGCATGGAACGTGCAGAAATTCCTCTCGTTCTAGATAGAACTGGTAATGTTAATCTTTTTATGCTATATACCTAACGCCGTGGACGGACCGTTCTGGACACGGGGCGGACCGTTCTGGACACGGGGCGGACCGTTCTGGACACGGGACGGACCGTTCTGGACACGGGACTGACCGTTTTGGACACGGGGCGGACCGTTCTGGACACGGGGTGGACCGTTCTGGACACGGGGCGGACCGTTCTGGACACGGGGAGGACCGTTCTGAACACGGGGCGGACCGTTCTGGACACGGGGCGGACCGTTCTGGACACGGGGCGGACCGTTTTGGACACGGGGCGGACCGTTCTGGACAGGGGGCGGGCCGTTCTGAACACGGGACGGACCGTTCTGGACGAGGCGGACCGTTCTGGACACGGGGCGGACCGTTCTGGACACGGGGCGGACCGTTCTGGACACGGGGCGGACCGTTCTGGACACGGGGCGGACCGTTCTGGACACGGGCGGACCGTTCTGGACAGGGGGCGGGCCGTTCTGAACACGGGACGGACCGTTTTGGACACGGGGCGGACCGTTCTGGACACGGGGCGGACCGTTCTGGACACGGGGCGGACCGTTTTGGACACGGGGCGGACCGTTCTGAACACGGGGCGGACCGTTCTGGACAGGGGGCGGCCCGTTCTGAACACGGGACGGACCGTTTTGGACACGGGGCGGACCGTTCTGGACAGGGGGCGGGCCGTTCTGAACACGGGACGGACCGTTTTGGACACGGGGCGGACCGTTCTGGACACAGGGTGGGCCGTTCTGGACACGGGGCGGACCGTTCTGGACAGGGGGCGGGCCGTTCTGGACACGGGGCGGACCGTTCTGGACAGGGGGCGGGCCGTTCTGGACACGGGGCGGACCGTTCCGGACACGGGGCGGACCGTTCTGGACACGGGGCGGACCGTTCTGGACACGGGCGGTCCGTTCTGGACACGCACCAAGGGCGGATCCAGAACGGCAAGATGTTGGTTTGGGGGAATTCCCAAGTCTCACAGAATGAAAGACTCATCGGATCTGAATGCTTCTTTATGCATTCGTGCCTTAATTTTTTTTTTCGTGATTCATGCAAACGTACTCCCTTGAACAAAAGCTGCTTACAAATTCGCTAAATTCATGGAATGTGCCATTTTCCGGCCAATTTCAGGTGTCTCAGATCAGTACATAGGCGTGCACAAGGGGGGGGGGGGGGGGGGGACAAACGGGGAAATCCTCCCCCCTGAAGGTCTGTACGTGCCCTCTTTGGCCGAAAAAAATGAATGATTTTTTTTTATTTTTTTTAGGGAAAAATGGTGAAAATATGCCCTTTTAAAGATATAGCGGGCCAAATCCGGTGATTTATTTTTGGTGGGGTACTTTATGCCCCCCCCCCCCCCTGAGCAAAAGTTGCCCCCTCCTGGAGTGAATCCTGGGTAGAGGAGACCGGGGCTGGATGCATCAATT
Organism: Chirona hameri; assembly: GCA_036785665.1. Classification (NCBI taxonomy): domain Eukaryota; kingdom Metazoa; phylum Arthropoda; class Thecostraca; order Balanomorpha; family Balanidae; genus Chirona; species Chirona hameri. The sequence goes on from JAXIVJ010004000.1 coordinate 33,912, forward strand.
TTCACATTTACCTTCTCAGCCGTCGAGTGTCGACTCGTATACGATATTTGAAATCGAACACTTCTGTAGGAAAAGTGTCTTTTCCCCACCAAAATACATATTCATTTGTATTCTAACGAAGTATAAATAGGTACAGCGACAATTTTAAGACAGCTCTGCAAGTGATGCATTTAACCCCGCTACCGGGGCAGGTTGCATCTACCTAACGTATAAAATGAATGGCAAAAACGTACTAATTTTGAAAACGTTTTTATGGGTCACTGTATTATATATCAATTATATTCCTTGGTATATTATATTTAAACACCATATGATCTGTTTTACTAGATATTCCACGCTATTAATTAATGTTGGTTATTTATGTCATTTTAACCTAACGTCGCGGCATGCCCACTTTAAATTGTTTTGAGCGCATACAATGGATGTCCGTGAAGTTAGCCAGCGCATACAATGGATGTCCGTGAAGTTAGCCAGCGCATACAATGGATGTCCGTGAAGTTAGCCAGCGCATACAATGGATGTCCGTGAAGTTAGCCAGCGCATACAATGGATGTCCGTGAAGTTAGCCAGCGCATACAATGGATGTCCGTGAAGTTAGCCAGCGCATACAATGGATGTCCGTGAAGTTAGCCAGCGCATACAATGGATGTCCGTGAAGTTAGCCAGCGCATACAATGGATGTCCGTGAAGTTAGCCAGCGCATACAATGGATGTCCGTGAAGTTAGCCAGCGCATACAATGGATGTCCGTGAAGTTAGCCAGCGCATACAATGGATGTCCGTGAAGTTAGCCAGCGCATACAATGGATGTCCGTGAAGTTAGCCAGCGCATACAATGGATGTCCGTGAAGTTAGCCAGCGCATACAATGGATGTCCGTGAAGTTAGCCAGCGCATACAATGGATGTCCGTGAAGTTAGCCAGCGCATACAATGGATGTCCGTGAAGTTAGCCAGCGCATACAATGGATGTCCGTGAAGTTAGCCAGCGCATACAATGGATGTCCGTGAAGTTAGCCAACAAAACGGAAATTTGCAACGGCCGAATTTTTCGCCTAAAATACGCATGTAGGTCAAGTCGCATACGAGGATCACGAATCTGATGTTATTTTTAATGTCAATGTCATGGTCAAGGTCAAATGAGTAAAGAAGGTTGTGTACCCTTATGCACCATTGCTACGGATAAACTACACTGCACGGCCTCGCAATGACCACCATTCGAAAGAGCGCCTCAAGATGAAAGTGGGGGTTTCCTCGGAATTTCGATTAAGGTCACCCAAGGTCGCCCATCAAGGTCAAACTATCAAAATCAACCAAAATCGACCTTATGTACTTTTTTACGGATAAACGGTGCTTTGCACGTTTTTTTAAATGGCACCATTCGAAAGAGCGCCTCAAAATAAAGGTGGAGTTTCCCTCTAAATTTCTATTTAGGTCACTCAAGGTCACCCATCAAGGTTAAACTATCAAAATCAACCAAAATCGACTTTACGTACCTTTGTACGGACACGGTACGGTACGGTACGGTACGGTACAGTACGGTACAGCGCACGGCCTCGCAATGGCCACCATTCGAAATAGCGGCTCAAAATGAAGGTGGGGGTTTCCTCAGAATTTCGATTTAGGTCACCCAAGGTCACCCGTTAAGGTCAAACTATCAAAATCAATCACAATCGACCTTATCTACCTTTTTTACGGGTAAACGGTGCTCTGTACGGTTTTTAAATGGCACCATTCGAAAGAGCGCCTCAAAATGAAGCTGGCATTTTCCTCGGAATTTCGACTAAGGTCACCCAAGGTCACCCATCAAGGTCAAACTATCAAAATCAATCAAAATCGACCTTATGTACCTTTTCACGGACAAACAGTGCTTTTCATGTATTTTGTAATGGCACCATTCGAAAGAGCGGCTCAAAATAAAGTTGGGGGTTTCCTCGGAATTTTGATTTAGGTCACCCAAGGTCACCCATCAAGGTCAAACTATCAAAATAAATCAAAATCGACCTGATGTACCTTTTTACGGACAAACGGTGCTTTGCACGTTTTTTTAATGGCACCATTCGAAAGAACGCCTCCAAATGAAGGTGGGGTTTCCTTGGAATTTCGATTTAGGTCACCCAAGGTCACCCATCAAGGTCAAATATAAAAATAAATCAAAATCGACCTGATGTACCTTTTTTAGGGACAAACAGTGCTTTGCACGTTTTTTTTAATGGCACTATTCGAAAGAGCGCCTCAAAATGAAGGTGGGGTTTTCCTAGGAATTTCTATCAAGGTCACGCAAGGTCACCCATAGAGGTCAAACTATCAAAATCAACCAAAATCGACCTTACGTACCTTTTTACGGACAAACGGTACATTGCACGGCCTCGCAATGACCACCATTCGAAAGAACGGCTCAAAATGAAGGTGGGGTTTTCCTCGGAATTTTGATTTAGGTCACCCAAGGTCACCCATAGAGGTCAAACTATCAAAATCAATCAAAATCGACCTTATCCACCTTTTTACGGACAAACGGTGCTTTTCACGTTTTTTAAAATGGCACCATTCAAAGAGCGACTAAAAATGAAGGTGGGGTTTTCTTTGGAATTTCGATTCAGGTCACCGAAGGTCACCCATCAAGGTCAAACTATCAAAATCAACCAAAATCGACCTTATGTACCTTTAACGAACAAACAGTATACCGTGCGGCCACGCAATGGCCACCATTCGAAAGAGCGGCTCAAAATGAAGGTGGGGTTTTCCTCGGAATTTCAATTAATGTCACCCAAGGCCACCCATCAAGGTCAAACTATAAAAATCAATCAAAATCGACCTTATGTACCTTTTTACGGACAAACGGTGCCTTGCACGTTTTTCTAAATGACACCATTCGAAAGAGCGCCTCAAAATGAAAGTGGGGTTTTCCTCGGAATTTCGATTCAGGTTTGGATTAAAGGAAATAGTTCACCTTCGGAATTCTTTTCAGAACACGATTTTGTTATATTTTTTAATACAGTTTCTTTTTTTCTTTTTAAAAATGGTCCTAGATCGCGCAAATTCAGGACAGAAGGTTGTAAATTATTGATTTTATGGTGTGCGTTATTGGTATGCGCATGCTCCATGGCAGTGCTGGCACTTTCAGACGGTACGGTACATCATGTATTCGCCGTATTCCTTCGCCAAAAAGTCAAATATTCTCGGCTGGAGAGTCTTTTCATCCAAGAAAAGTTCCAGATAAGGATTTCTCAACACGGGCTACAAACCTGCTATTTCAGTTCAAAACCCATGTTGAAGGTGAACTATTTCCTTTAAGGAAACAGTAGGAAGATTATGCCATTTTTTCCTACTTGTTGGCTAACTTCACGGCTGTTGGCCGTGGAGTTAGCCAACAGCCAGATTTTGATGAATTTTGATAGTTTGCTCTTGATGGGTGACCTTGGGTGACCTAAATCGAAATTCCGACGAACACCCCACTTTCATTTTGAGCCGCTCTTTCGAATGGTGGCCATTGCGAGGCCGTGCGGTGTACCGTTTGTCCGTAAAAAGGTACACAGTGACCCCGTTTACATGAGAGCGAAACTGACGATAGGCAAAACATACGTAATTTTTACTCACTATTTTTACTCAAACGGGTCCTGGCGGGGAGAAACTGACGATCTGGCTTATCGTAAATTTACACTAGCGCTATCGGAAATTTACGTTGGACGACTGACAACGAAACGTATGAACTATTCTTTCATTTTGTGTATAGATATTTTACAGAAATTTAGTTAAAATCGGAAAGCTTGTTAAAAATAATATGCGGAATATTTTTATTTATGTTCTCAAAATGTTTTGTAACTAATAATTGTACACTATATGTCGAAGGATGAGGGCAGCGGCGAACGATAGAGAGTCGGGTCATTTACCGTTAATTTACAGACACCGGCGGTTGACTCATGTAAACGGGTCGAGTTACCGCCATTTTTGCGTCAATTTGCTTATCGTAAATTTACGGTAACAGCCGATCGACTCATGTAAACGGGGTAAATGTCAATTTTGGTTGATTTTAATAGTTTGACCTTGATGGGTGACCTTGGGTAACCGTAATATAAATTTCGAGGAAAACCCCACCTTCATTTTGAGGCGCTCTTTCGAATGGTGCCAATTAAAAACCGTGCAAAGCACCGTTTGTCCGTAAAAAGGTAGATAAGTCGATTTTGATTGATTTTGATAGTTTGACCTTGATGGGTGACCTTGGGTAACCTAAATCGAAATTCAGAGGAAAACCCAACCTTCATGTTGAGTCGCTCTTTCCCATGGTGGTCATTGCGAGGCCGTGCGGCGTACCGTTTGTCCGTAAAAAAGGTACATAAGGTCGATGTTGGTTGATTTTTATAGTTTGACCTTGATGGGTGACCTTGGGTGACCTTAATCGAAATTCCGCGGGAAACCCCACCTACATTTTGAGGCACTCTTTCGAATGGTGCCATTTAAAAAACCGTGCAAAACACCGTTTGTCCGTAAAAAGGTACATAAGGTCGATTTTGATTTATTTTGATAGTTTGACCTTGATGGGTGCCCTTGGGTGACCTAAATCGAAATTCAGAGGAAACCCCCACCTTCACGAGCGAGAGAGCTAGAGAGCGAGAGAGCGAGAGAGCGAGAGAGCGAGAGAGCGAGAGAGCGAGAGAGCGAGAGAGCGAGAGAGCGAGAGAGCGAGAGAGCGAGAGAGCGAGAGAGCGAGAGAGCGAGAGAGCGAGAGAGCGAGAGAGCGAGAGAGCGAGAGAGCGAGAGAGCGAGAGAGAGAGCGAGCGAGAGAGCGAGATAGCGAGCGATATAGCGAGATAGCGAGATAGAGAGATAGCGAGATAGCGAGATAGCGAGATAGGGAGATAGAGAGATAGAGAGATAGTGAGATAGAGAGATAGAGAGATAGAGAGATAGAGAGATAGAGAGATAGAGAGATAGAGAGATAGAGAGATAGAGAGATAGAGAGATAGAGAGATAGAGAGATAAAGAGATAGAGAGATAGAGAGATAGAGAGATAGAGAGATAGAGAGATAGAGAGATAGAGAGATAGAGAGATAGAGAAATAGAGAGATAGAGAGATAGAGAGATAGAGAGATAGAGAGATAGAGAGATAAAGAGATGGAGAGATGGAGAGATAGAAAGATAGAGAGATAGAGAGATAGAGAGATAGAGAGATAGAGATATAGAGATATAGAGATATAGAGAGATAGAGAGATAGAGATATAGAGAGATAGAGAGATAGAGAGATAGAGAGATAGAGAGATAGAGAGATAGAGAGGTAGAGAGATAGAGAGATAGAGAGATAGAGAGATAGAGAGATAGAGAGATAGAGATATATAGAGATAGAGAGATAGAGAGATAGAGGGATAGAGAGATAGAGAGATAGAGAGATAGAGAGATAGAGAGATAGAGAGATAGAGAGATAGAGAGATAGAGAGATAGAGAGATAGAGAGATAGAGAGATAGAGAGATAGAGAGAGAGAGAGAGGGGGGGGGGGGTATATTTCGGCAGGCCAGAGAGAGGTGAGTGACCTAGCCGTGACAGAATTAGTCACATCCATGATCGCACTCGAATATACGTGCTACTGAAGAATATGCGTGCTACCGACGGAATGCATACCTACATGTGAGAGTGCTATACAAATAAATTCAGTATCATTTAGAAAAAAAGTTTTTTGAAGACAAACTGCAAATGATTAAGCGTAAGAGAATTGCCAATTTTTGCAGGAAAATGTATGTTATTAATTCACCTTTAACGCCCTTGTAGGCCCATGGCGTCCCCTTTGACGGTGAAAATGCCGCCCCCTGGGTCAGCCGCCCACTCCCCTTGGAAACATCCTAGATCCGCCCCTGTGCATGTTTGAAGAAACGGCGCCAGAATTTCCCGGAAAAAAATGCGCCCCTGTTCCCCCGGTTAAAATGCGCCACTGTTCCCCGGGAAAAAATGCGCCCTTATGCCCTGCCGCCTCCCCCCCCCTGAAAAATCCTGGATCCGCCCCTGCTCCTGAACTGTTCCACGGAGCGCGTGACGTCACAATCAATACAGAGCGACGAACAAGTACCGGGAATATGATGTCATGCAACAACGACTGTGCTTGGCACGCGTACCTTTCGCGTTGAATAATGTATGCAGTGGCGGATCTACTGGAAATAATGAGGTAAGCAGTGGCGGATTTACGGTTCGGCAAAATGGGCAATTGCCCCCCCCCCCCCAACGAAATATCGGTAGGCAAACGTATGTTTTTGCCCCCCCCCCCCCCCCAAACCGATCCGTGAGGTTGTGATTTTTGTCCCGGTAAGTCGTGATTTACACCCCCTCCCCCGCTCAACAGTGGCGTCGCCACGGTTTCGGAACATAATGTCATCGACAGTGGCGTACCCAGGATGCACTACAGGAGGGGGTATTTTTTCTTTGCCCAAGGGGGGGGGACATAAGGTACCAGCAACAACAACAAAAAATCACCGGATTTGGCCCACTATATGTTTAAAGGGGCATATCTTGAGAGGAAAAAAACCCGCAAAAAAACATTCCTTTTTTCGACCAAAGGGGGCACGTACAGACCTTCATGGGGGGGGGGGGGGGGCAATTGCCCCCCCCCCTTGGGTACGCCTATCGTCATCGAACACCTTGGGGGAGGGAGATAGGACGTCGATTCCCATCTATGAAATTCTTACGAAGATGCCTAAGTTTTTTTCGTAAGAATTTTCTTAAATCGGTATTATACCATCTCTCGAGTAAGTGGCCGAAATTCTGCAGTTGACTCGCGACCGAAACTTGCTCTTCCCTATAGGGAATGGCTTGCAGCTATTGGCTTTTAGTCCCCTTAGAAATATATGAAAGAGATGGGAATCCCCAAATTCGTAACTTGTCGGCAGAGAGTTGAAAACTTTCGTAAGTAGTGAGATGGTAAAACGAATTCAACATTGCAAAAAATTGCAAACGAATTCAACAACTTTTTCACATCTATTGGTGAAAAACTACAAGAGAAAATTCCTCCTACAGAGGAAGACCCTGTCATTAATATTACCAAAGTTGCAGACTCACCACTCGGTGATTTTGAGGCCATTAGTGTAGATGAACTAAAATCCATTATAACTAACTTGAAAAATGTTGGGACAGGGATCGACGGAATAAATGCCAAAATATTCAAAGGAACATATATCAGCATCATCAATCAGTTAACCCATCTAGTAAATATATGTTTAAGTAACGGTGTTTTTCCAAAACAACTAAAGATTGCCATGATCAAACCAATATATAAAGCAAACGCAAAACAGATGTTTAACAACTACAGACCAATTAGCATACTTCCATATATTTCCAAAATTCTTGAGAAGGTATTATATATCAGGCTTACTAACTTTCTAACTATGAATAATCTCATAAGCAATTCTCAATTTGGTTTTCAGAAAGGCCTATCTACATACATGCCACTCGTGTTGTTGCAAGAAAAGATTACAAAGGCCTTTGAAACAGGAAATGCAACATGTGGCATCTATTTGGACCTTCGAAAGGCCCTTGATACAGTTAATTCGAACATACTTATAGCAAAACTTAAAAAATATGGTGTAACAAGTACAGCCCTGAGGTGACCTTCCAAACACTTTCAATAATGCCACTTGCTTACTCTATGCGGACGACACCGCTCTTTTCTTTGAAAGCAACAATGCAACACACCTACAATCAATAATTAATGAAGAGCTCCCTAAAATATGTAAGTGGTTAAACATGAATAAGCTCTCCTTGAATACTGATATAACTTTTTGCCAACTCTATAACAACTCAAGTAAAATCACAAATGTGGATGTTGTTATAAATGGTAAGAATATCAAATTTGTTGATGTTGTTAAATATCTTGGTGTATACATAGACAACAAACTCTCTTGGCGCTATCATATAAATCACCTTGCAAGCATCATTGGCCGAAACATAGGAATTATCTACCGCTCTAAGTTCGTACTTGGGCGGAAACCATTACTTTTGCTCTACAACTCTCTTATATTGCCATATATAAATTACTGTTGCATTGTCTGGGGTAATACTTTTCCCACATATATAAGCAGAATATAAATTTTGCAAAAAAAGCTGTGCGAATTATAACCAGTAGCAATAGACTTGCTCATGCTGGTCCACTATTCAAAGACTTCAAATTACTGAAAGTACAAGATATAGCCAAGCTACAAATACTTGTTGTAATCCACAAAAAGATTCAAGGAACATTGCCAACAAGATTATATCTACTTTTAAATATAAAGGAGCAACGAGAAACCGATACCAGAACTATTCAACATGTAACTGAACCTTTCTCATGTAAACTTTATAGAACACAAACTATAGGATGGCAGCCTATGGAATTATATCATGTTTCCCTTAATATGTGATGTTCCTTCCTCGAAACATATCATTAAGCAAGTCACCAAAAAACACTTCCTGCAATCTTACATTTAGCAATGATTGCATTCTGTAGCATAACATGTATAATTCATGACTAAGCACATATGTGATATGTATGTATGTATATGTATGCATATGTGTGTGTGTATACATGTATATATATATATATATATATATATATATATATATATATATATATATAT
>JAXIVJ010004000.1:45000-47500 GCA_036785665.1 Chirona hameri
TGCCCATCCTTTGTATGAATGAAAGTGTATCCTGTCTCACTGTCTGGCAAACCTTTCTTGATACCAACGAGATCGGGGCAGCAGACAGTGAGACAAACCCTTGTGATCCTTACTAACTTGGTTATGTATGTGCAAATGTGAGAATGTACTATTCCCAGGGGGCGTAGTTGGGGGGCAGTCGCTTGCTGATTTCAGCAGCGACTACTTTCTGCCTTCTTTTTTACCACAGCTAACACACCACCGCCCTCCTCTCTTCATTGGCTTTTTTATTTTATTCTTCCAATTCATAGCTGGGAGTGCCGCGACATGATGTGCGTCGTTGGGATAGAGGGCGGGGGCACTCCTGGTCACATGTTCATGGGTGGCGGCATATAAAAAAAATGGTAGTCCCAAATGAACGACTTACGAACGAGTGGGCCTGATGGTTTATGCATTCGTATTTTCAAACTGGCTTTTAACGTCATCGGCTCCATTCTTTTGCATATCATCAACGCAAGTATCACTCGAAAAGAAATCCCATTTGTCTGGAAACATGCCCTCGTCCATCCAGTTTTCAAGTCAGGTGACTCCGAGAACCCGTCCAACTACCGACCCATTTCACTAGTTCCGGTCATCTCCAAAATCGTGGAAAAGTTCGTCCAGACCCAACTACACAGTTTCCTCTCTACTAATCACCTTCTGACTCCAACCCAGCACGGATTCAGACCGCGCCACTCCACGGAAACCGCCCTTCTCAGCATCTCGGACCGTGCGCTCTCGGCCATGGATCAGAGCCAAATTTCGATTCTTTGCCTGATTGATCGAGTAAGAGATTTCACGTCATCAGCCACTCCAAATTGATATCCAACTTGCAGCTTCACTGCATCGAGACAAGCTGGTTCGAAAATTATCTCTCTGGGTACACTCAAAGCGTGAGTTTCACCGATTCGGCCAACAACTAACAGATCTCGGACCCGCGACCTATCGACCAAGGGGTCTTCCAGGGATCCTCACTGGGGCCCCTGCTCTTCACTATCTTCACAAATGACCTCAGCCTTCACGCAGCTGGAGCATTTGTTGTTCAGTACGCCGACGACACCCAAATTCTCGTTTCTGGCTCTAAATCTGACTTGCCCGGTCTCATCGCCCGTCTAGAATCAGTCCTGGCCTCACTGGATGACTATTTCTGTGCAAATGGTCTGAAGGTGAACGAAACTAAATTTGAATTGCTCCCGATCGGAACGCGTCAAAATCTCCACACCTTACCGGCATTCACTGTTAAATTCCGCGACGTCGCGCTTACTCCGTGCAGTGAGGAAAATAATTTGGGGGTGATGTTCGACCGCTGCCTCAACTGGGACTGCCACGTGACCTTCGTCAGCCAGAAATGCATGGGCATCTTGACGGGAATAGCTCAGCTCCGTCACCAGCTTCCACCTGAGATCCTGCCTGTCATCGTATCCGCACTGGTCTTTTCTCACATTCGGTACTGCCTCACTATCTTTGGAAACGGTTCGGCTAAAAATCTCGCAGCAGTTCAAAAGATCATCAACTTTGCCGCTAGCATAATCTCAGGAAAAAGGAAGTTCGACCCCATCTCGGCTGCTAGGGAAGAGCTAGGCTGGCTCACGTCTGCGGACTTATTTTATCACCAGACTTTGGCCTCACTTCATCGGATCCGCGTCACCGGTCAACCAGAGTATCTGGCTTCGCAGTTTTACACGAACCGAGAGCGTGCTGATCGTGTGCGCAGTACTGGGCAAGACCATCTGCTCAGTCTGCCTCGCATCACCGGCTCTGCTGCGGGCAAGCGTCAGTTTGTGTATCGCGCAGCTAAGCTCTACAATGAGCTGCCACCTGAACTTGCGACCGTGTCAGTGGTGTCGTTCAAACGTACGCTGAAGAAGCGCCTGCTACCGACGAAGGAGTAGAGCGACGAATATATTGTATATGTACCTGACTGGGAATATGTGCGTGTGAATGATATTCTATCCACTGTTTTTATACACCCTACGTTTCTTGACTCGGGATTAGGAATAGCCCCCGGACCTCGGTCCATTAGAGGGGATAATCCCACGATGTACAATAAATAAATAAATAAATTACGAAGAAAATAATTCCTAAGTCAGCTAAGTCAGCTACCTAAGTTCCTAAGTCAGTATATGAAAGAGATGGGAATCCCCAAATTCGTAACTTGTCGGCAGAGAGTTGAAAACTTTCGTAAGTAGTGAGATGGTAGTCCCAAATGAACGACTTACGAAGAAAATAATTCCTAAGTCAGCATGGTAATCTGGCCTCCTGATGGCCTCCTGTGACCTGATAAGATCCGAAAAAAATCACACCATGAACGTAATTGGCACCCAAATATCTGTGCCAAATACGGCTACCGTTTGCGTGCTACCGTTTTCCCGCTAGCTCCAAACACAAACTTAGGGGGCGTCCAAACGCCCCACCCCAGCACGCCGCGGGTTAAGAAAGCCATAGGTCTATAAAAGCATCACTAAGTGTGCAATTGATGTCA
>JAXIVJ010004000.1:52500-87767 GCA_036785665.1 Chirona hameri
AATCGTCTGGCCAGCTCACCAGTGGCGCACGCAGGATTCCATTTGGGGGGGGGGGGGGGGGGGGTCAGGGGTCAGAGCTCTAAGAGCGGGCCCCCTTGTATGCGGGCCACACCCGTTTTTTTTTAAATAGAAAACTTCGCGGATTTCGGTCACTTGTTTTTGAGTGAGCCCCCTACAGCATGGGATCTGAGATCTGAGACATGATACAGCATGGCATCTGAGACATGATAAATCAATGTCGTGTAAGGTGACTGCGTGTGCTACTGATGTGCGAATTTTAGGTGCGTGTGCTACTGATATGCGGTAAACTGTAGAGAGTTGAAGAAATGAGGTCAATGACAACACGCAGAAGTGGTGACTGGTGAGCCGATACGATATTTTCGTAGCAGGTATATATGTGTGATCAGTTGGCGCGATACATGGCTGATTTTTACAACATACAGCATCGCATCAAATGTGGAGACGGTCTCGCGCATGACTTGGGAAGGCTTAATTCCAACGGATCCAGGGCCTGGTGTAAACCAGCTGCTGGATACCTGTCTGGAAGCTGCGCACAGGCTTTCTGGAGTTTGGTCAAAATGAGAGAAGCACGGGGAGCAGATCGCGTCAAACAAATTCAAACGTCGTAATAACTTTTTCGGGAGATCTGCTACCCATTGTCTTTGGTGGGCTTGGATACTCAAAATCATCGGTCCCTAGGTACATCCCTAGTATTGACGATGAAACGTAACATGTGCCAAATAGCGAAGCATTTTATTTCATCAGTGAAGTTGAGCGTTACAATATTATTTGGCTACGCCCACAGATGTTTGAGATGCTTATGCGCAAATTGTAGTGTAGATAGAAGCCGCTTTTACACGGGACTTTATATTCTTTAGGCATGAATAAATTATATTTTCGGAAATTGAGGCAATTTTAGAAATTGGGCCAAATTATGGCGCTTTTTTCCTTTCTAATCTCCCAGATTCATGTCCCCTACAGGTTTAAAAGTCCCAGCCTTTGGACGTCAAAGTCCCGTATAAACTACGCTAGGCTACGCTCGCGAACGGAATAGTAATTAACCCTGGAGGCGTTGGTGGAGGAAGGGGGGGGGGGGGCGTACCCCCCCCCCCCCCCCGCCCTTAGTTTTTCCCACCATAATCAGGAAACGCATAGAGATATCGACTTGAAACTTCCATCAACTTGAAATGAATAGCTAAGCCACGTTTTGGCTAAACAAAATGGGTCCCGGCCAGGTCAGGTCAGGTCAGGTCAAATGACATGACCAGTGACCACCAAACAACTTCTTGGTAGCACCGCCGGCACAATGGTTAATCGAGCGACATGAAACTCATGGCACGTCATGAGGTCATTAGGGACTACAATATCTCGGATTTTCTATAGTATATCGGTGACCTAAGGTCAAGTTATAAAATCGTAACCTTTTTCAATGTAACCCTAGGGGAAAACGCATATTTATCAGTTGTAAAGGGATAAATTTAGTTCATGTTTGCTCTGGCCACTAGTTTTGGCCAGAGACTAGACCTGATCGGGCCCCATATCACGTCTCAGCCAGCACGTGATTACCTCGATCAGGCCTTGATCTGGTCCCTACCAGGAACGGGCCCCTACCAGTAACTGGCCCGTATACAAAAAATGTAAGGAGCGGGCCATGTTGTGATCGGGCCCTCGTCCTGACCGGGCCCCATATCACGCCTTTGCCAGCATCGGGCCCCTGCCTCGATCGGACCTGACCACGACCGGACACCTACCAGAAACGGGCCCGTATCAAGAATATGCAAGGACCGGGCCCCGTTGTGACCGGGCCCTGTTGTGACCGGGCCTTCGTTTTGACCGGGCCCATATCACGTATTTGCCAGTGCCGGGCCCCTGCCTCGATCGGGCCTGATCAAGACCGGGCCCCTACCAGGAACGGACCCGTGTCACCAGAACGTGACCGTTTCAAGAATTTGCAAGGACCGGGCCCTGTTGTGACGGCCGACGGGGCCCTCGTCCTGCCCGGGCCCCATATCACGCCTTTGCTAGCACCGGGCCCATGCCTCGATCGGGCCTGACCAAACCGGGTCCCTACCAGGAACGGGCCCGTAACAAGAGTTTGAAAGGACCGGACCCTGTTGTGACCGGGCTCTCGTCCTGACCGGGCCCCATATCACGCCTTTGCTAGCACCGGGCCCCTGCCTCGATCGGGCCTGACCAAGACCGGGCCCCTACCAGTAACGGGCCCGTATCAATAATTTGCAAGGACAGGGCCTTGTTATGACCGGGCCCTCGACCTGACCGGGCCCCATATCATGCCTCTGCCAGCACCGGACCCTGTCTTGATTGGGCCCCTACCAGGAACGGGCCCCTACCAATAACGGGCCCCTATCAGGAAGGGGCCCGTATAAAATAATTTGCAAGGAGCGGGACCTGTTGTGTCCGGGCCCTCGTCCTAACCGGGCCCCATATCACGCCCCTACCAGGAACGGGCCCCCTACCAATAACGGGCCCCTATCAGGAAGGGGCCCGTATAAAATAATTTGCAAGGAGCGGGACCTGTTGTGTCCGGGCCCTCGTCCTAACCGGGCCCCATATCACGCCTTTGCCAGCACCGGGCCCCTACCTCGATCGGACCTGACCAAGACCGGACCCCTACCAGAAAGCGGCCCGTATCAAGAATATGCAAGGACCGGGCCCTCGTCCTGACCGGGCCCCATATCACGCCCTTTGCCAGCACCGGGCCTTACCAAGACCGGGCCCCTGCCAGAATACGGGTCCTTTTGATGCTGGCCCCTCAGAAATTTCGGGGGGGGGGGGGGGGTCAACTGACCCCTTTGACCCCCCCCCCCCCCGCGTGCGCCACTGCAGCTCACCTCTACCGGGATTGATATAATAATCATTCAAACTCGCGAAAATACAAGTTTAATAATCAGGACAACGGGAGAGGAAGGCGACTTTCTGATGGAAGTAAAATGCTTTCTTTAGCGAGTTTGTCAGCTCGTTCTAGCTTCCGTGGATACCGGTATGTCTCGTCCAGAAGATACCGGTATGTCTCGTCCAGAAGCGTTGCCACACAATTTTGAGTGTGGGCCAGTCAGGAGGTTGCAGGAACGTAGCCAAGGGGGAGGGCGGTGGGGGGCGGCCGCCCCCCCCCCCGTAGAGGCCAGGAGGGCCCTTTTTGACGCGCGAGGGCCTTTACGGCGCGCGCAGCGCGCCGAAAAGGGCCGACGAGACCGTGCGAAGCGCGGTATCATAGGCTCTTTACTACACGAAGCGTGGTCTTTAGAGAGTTTAGCGGACTTCAGAGGCTCTTTAGGGCCACCAGGGCCCTCTCTGAAAGACCAGAGGGCCCCTTGGACGTTCAAAGAGCCCTGTGCATGTCAGAGGGGCCCCTGGCAAGACCGAAAGGGCCCCTGAGCGGGTCAGAGGGCCCCCTGAGCACGTCGAATGGGACCCCTGAACACGTCGAATGGGCCCCTAGCCAGCATAGAGGTCCCCTGGGCAGGTTGAGAGGCCCCTGAGCATGTCGACAGGGCGACAAAGCGGCCAGCGCAGTCCTTTGCCAGGTCATAAGGGCCCCTGAGCAGGTTGGAGGGCCCCTAGACAGACCAGAGGGCCCCTGGTAAGTTAAGAGGGGCCCCTGTGTAGGTCAGAGGGGCCCTAACCAGACCGAAAGGGCCCCTAGGTGGGTCAGAAGGGTCCCTGAACATGCCGAATGAGCCCCTAGCCAGCACGAAGGGGCCCCAGGGCAAGGTCGGAGGGCCCCCGGAGCATGTCGCAAGGCGACAAAGTAGCCAGCGCAGTCCCTTGCTAGGTCGGAAGGGCCCCTGGAGAGACCAGAGGGCCCCTGTCAAGTTAAAAGGGCCCCCTGCGCAGATCGGAGGAGCCCTGATCAGACCGACAGGACCCCTGGGCGGGTAAGAAGGGTCTCTGAACATGCCGAAGTGGCCCCTGGCCAGCACGGAGGGGCTCCAGGGCAGGTCGGAGGGCCCCTTGAGCATGTCGGCAAGGGCGACAAAGCAGCCAGCGCAGGCCGACCAGAAGAGTCGCTGGGCCGATCGGAGGGGCTCTTGGGAAAGTCAGAGGGGCCCCTGGCTAGACCGAAAGGGTCCCTGGGCCGGTCGGAAGGCCCCTTGAACATGCCGGATGAGTTCCTAGCCAGACTGGAGGGGCCCCTGGGCAGGTCGGAGGGGCCCCTGAGCAGGGGCGGCGGATTGCGTGGGGCAGGGTACCCACAATTCCCCCCAGTCGAAAATCCTGGGGGCAAAGGGTAGTCCTCCCCTAGATTTTAGCCTGCTCAATCTGGGGCAACATGACCCTTCCCCTCCCCAGGATTTTTCATTTTGGGGGGGGATGTTGGGTACCCCTGCGCCCCGCCAATCCGCCGCCCCTGCCCCTGAGCATGTCGGCAGGGCGACAAAGCAGCCAGTGCAGTCCCTGGCCAGGTCGGAAGGACCTCTGAACAGGCCGAATGGGGCCCCTTGACACACAAGAGGAGCTTCTTGGAAAGGTCAGAGGAGTCTCTGGTGAGACCGGAAGGGTCAAAAGCACGTAGAGATCGCAGATGAAAATTAAATACAAAGTAGGCTTACTCCACAATACAAATATTAAAAGCGGAGCTTTTCGCGTATATTGTAACACTCTTCGTCAGGGTGCTACAATATACCCAAAAGATCCGATTTTACTTTTTCCTGTAGAGTAAGCCTCTCTTTGTATATATATATATATATATATACATATATATATATTATATATATATATATATTATATATATATATATATATATATACTTATATATATTATATATTATATATATATATATATATATATATATATATATATATATATATATATATATATATATATGTATATATATATATATATATATATATCACCCACTCCACATCATGTCTTTTCGCTTCGCGGATCCCAGATGAGTCACTGAACAGGTCGGAAGGGCGTAGAAAAGGTCAGAGGGGGCCCCTAGACGATCTGAAGGGACCTTGGGCCTTTCAACAGTAAGAATACAGTTGTACAGTGAATCAAACTCAAAATTTTCGAGGCCGCTCCGCGGCGCAATTTAACTACAAATTCAATTATATGCGGGTTAGGGAAAAAAATCGTCAGTTTCTCGGCGCATTTATGTGTTATGTTGCTACTTGTCCTATATTATTGGGCAAAATAGTTCATTTTAGCACCTTTTTCCCCGGCACTTTTAAACGTTACAATATAGCAAATTTTAGAGGTCCGCACCATACGCAATGCGACGCATTGATGAGAAAGCAACCCAGGGCATAATACTCAAAACTTTTCGCCCCGCTCCGCTGCGCAATTTGTTTAAGAGTTCCAGGTCTTGAGCTTACAAAAATATTCCAAGATGGTATAGCTGGGGCCTTTCAACGCTTGGGAAGGGGGCCCTTGCAACGCTCGGGAAGGGGCCCTTCGAGGCGCCGCCCCCCTGGACGAAATCCTGGCTACGTGCCTGGGAGGTTGTTTGACCTCCTATTCCAAGATATATGGTAAATCTTAAACTCCTGCTAATCCGGGGGATGGAGCGATCCTGGGGAGCCAGGCGCCAGTCCAACCCCTCCCCGGTGGAGACTCCCCTGGTCCCGTCCCCGATCCCAGCATATCTGTCCTCTGCTCAGGATTTCAGAGGCACCCAGCAATGTGCTCGACGCACGCCAGCCTTCAACGCCATCTATAGGATATGTCTGAAACTAATGTTTCTACTGAGGATCCGGCCGGGTGGAGGGGCGCTGCACCCGAGGAGACATTGAGCAATGAGCATCGACTTGCTTTGCCGGTCAACCTTCTATTGCCCAGTGCATGGGTGCAATTTCGAGCTTTTATTGGGCGTCTTTGAGCTCTGCAATCGACTTCTCTGCAATCGATCCAATGATAGCCCAACTTATACCGGACTTAAAGGGAATACAGGGCCTCCCGTAAGGATTTTGGACTGGGGGGGGGGGGGGCGACATATTTTTTGGTCCTCCCTTTTTCTCCAGTCTCACTTCTTCGTGATACCTTTAGTTACTACTACAAATTGCGTTCCTAAGTAAAACTATAAGGTAAAAACTGATTTCCTTCACATTGTCGCAAACCGTACTGATGGTTCATTCGGCACTTCGTCCCCCCCTCCCAATCAAAAATCCGTGGCGACGCCCCTGGTCACCGCTTGACCTTGACCTGAGGTCAAATTCATAAGTTGACATAAACTGGTCAACATGCATATATTTCGAAGCGCCTTGGCGAGACGAACACGATTACCTCAACATTATTGCCTTATCTTTAGTAGGTATACAGTTATCTGCGAAAAACTGTCCCCCCCCTCTAGTGCGTGTAATTATCAGAGGCTCGCTACTCGTTACTCGAAGCTCGCCTTTATCATAAAACTAGTGCCGCCAGCTTGCCGCCGGCCTATATCAGCTGACGAACATTGTCAATGTTTCGCGGCATCGGGATCGGGAGACAGCTACTTTTATCTCAGTCATTGCGCATTGTGCCGCATTAAGCAACAGCCCAACAGGTACGATATTTGGCAGCCCTTTACGCCATATGACATTCGATTTGTTACGTGTGTAAGGCATTGATTGTGCTGGTGCGAATAAACCCGGAGTGAAGAGAAACAAGTATAGGCAAAAGTAACGGAGTAACGAAGTAACGAAGTAACGGACCATAAAAGTAACTTCCGTTACTCGGTCCGTTACTGTAAAACAAATGTAACGAGCCCGTGACTTCGTTACTAAAAAAAGTAACTTCGTTAGTAACGGAGTAACGGACCGGTGCTCACCTATGGACGGGGGTCACACGGGGTCAGACGGGGCCAGATCGGGCACGGTTACATCAGTAAGATAGTATCGGACGAGGCCGCAATCAATTATGAAAACGCGGGTCAAACGGATTAACAGAGCAAAACCGGCCGATCTTGCCAGGATTCGAACCTGGAATCTTCTGATCCGTAGTCAGACGCGTTATCCATTGCGCCACAAGACCGCTAATACACTCTACAAAAAAGGGTCAGATGCCAGAGGGGGACGGAGGACAGGGCCTCCCGTAAGGATTTTGGACTGTGTGGGCATTTTGGCGAGGCGGGCTTAGATTATGTGGAGGGAGCACCGACGGCTCCAGGGGGCCCTTGTAGCCCTAAGAGGAGGGTCAATATGCTTTTTTCTTCTCCCTTTTGCTCCTGTCTTACTTCCTCGTGATACCCCTACGGTCTGATTCAAATAGCAAAATAGTGCTCCAGCCTTCCCAAACCTCAAATTTCTCGCCTCTTGGCGGCGCAATTGTTATGTGGCTGTCAGTTTCTTCTCAATATTAATACTTGTGACGTTTCGGGACAATTATGTGCAGATTTGTATTCTAGACCCTACAATAGCAAACACCTGCTTGCACACCTTGAAACCGGCGAAGATTGGCAGCGCCCTAAGCCGCTTGAAACATTTAGGGTTATCAAATAGTAATGATGTATCAAATTAAAACCTAGTACCAGTAAGGCGCCGTAGTTGGCGATGAACGAGCGAGCGCGAAATAAATGTATGGTGAATTTCAACCCGATCGGGCAAGTAGTTCCTGCGATACAAAAAAGGTGCGCACGTGCAGAGGCACCCCACCCATGACTTGTGGGTAGGCGGCGGCGGAGGGGTCCCTAACCACACACCAAATCAAATTTGAACACAATCGGCTCAGCCGTTCCTGAGATATATAATAGGGATGTGCACGTGCGCACGTGCAGAGGCACCCCATCCCTAACTTGTGGGAAACTGGCGGTTGAGAGGTCCCTAACCACACACCAAATTTGAACACAATCGGCTCAGCCATTCCTGAGATATAGAATAGGGGTGAGCACGTGCGCACGTGCAGAGGCACTCCGCCCCTGACTTGTGGAAAGGCAACGGCTGAGAGGTCCCTAACCACACACCAAATTAGAACGCAATCGGTTCAGCCGTTCCTGAGATATAAAATACGCGCGCACGTGCAGAGGCACCCCACCCTTGACTTGTGGAAAATTGGCGGCTGAGGGGTCCCTAACTACACACCAAATTTGCACACAATCGGCTCAGCCGTTGCAGTTTTTGCGAGAAAACACTTTTCAACACCCCTCACGCGGCACGCGCCACGCGCAGTGGTAGTCACCCACATGAGTCGGCACCGGTCTTAAACAGGGTAGGTTGGATGGGGCTGCTCAGAAAAGAAGTCAGCTTGTCAATCGGACGTGTGGTTGCAGATATATGAGCTTCTCAAAAGCGTCGCCACGGGTCGGGCCGGGCCGGGCCGCTCATATTCATATTTTTTCCATATACCATGGAAAGACGAGCGAGTGCTTCGCGCTCGCTCGTAATAAAGGGAGTTAAACCGGTCGTACCAGTCTATGATGTTCGTAGGCATTATTTTGCTCTATTCAAAATGCAGTCAATGTCCATTTTATATCAAATCTGTGAATCAAATTAATTAATTATAGGCAGAAGAATTGTTGATGAAAGGCTTCTCGATTTACTTCTGGGATTTGCGAGGCTTCTCTCTGGTTATAATGAAGTTGTGAGGGCATCCTTCTCAGGCGCCCCTCTGCTCAGTTCTTCGTCTGTATAATTTGATCTGCTGCTGACCGGAGTTCCCGTGGCCCGAACACGAAGAAGTAGCTACGTCCGAAGCAGGACCTAGCGACCACAGCACGGAAACGTGGAACTCTCGCCAGTATCGCCGCACAGGATAGCGCGATAGCCCGTCACTTCCAAAACTACTTACACAACTCTCACAGATTCACTGGTGTTTGTTAAATCGTAGTCCTGTGCAGGCTCTGGTGGGTCCGCTCCTCCGGCGGGGCTCGCGGTGTATGATCTGCTGCGCGCGATGACCGGTGATACGGCGGCGGTTGAGTTATTAGGTACCTGATGATATGTGTTGGAGTTGGCGCCTCGAGTCAAGCTCCCCAGCTTTTGCGCCAGCTCTACATTATGTGTACCACACAAATATGTTATAAAACAATAAACATGTTGATGATGATGACAAGGGCGCAGCCAGGGGTGCTATGAGGGCTAAAGCACCCCCGTCGCGGCTCAGAGGGGCCCATCTCGTGTCTGAAAGGGGCCCATCGTGTACTCAGAAAGGGCCATTTCAGGCCTGATAAAATCCCATTTAGCCTGAATAGCCCATTGTAGGGCCGAACAGTGTCACATGCAGTGGTCTCAAATGGAGTGGAACTAAACAAATTCATTGTATTTGTGTTGTGTGTGTGTGTTTTTTTTAGGGGGGGGGGGGGGCATCCGCCAATGCTAAGGGACCTACTTCGGTTAGCCCCTCCCGTCGCAAAATCCTGGCTGCGCCCCTGTCGCCGCAGCAATGATTCTGTGCTAAAACAGCTTACAAGCATGTAGGCCGGCGGGGTGTTTTTTTTCCTGACCTTTAAAGGGAATGCTTCACCTTTGTATTAGTTTTGAACTGAGATAACCATTATCTTGGGTCGGTATTGAAATGTCTAAATTATTAGGGTCATTTTCCCAAAAACTTAGCCGTTTTTTAAGCAATTTAATTTATCATTTGCAAAATGGGGTCTAGGCTAGTGCCACCGCTAATTGGCTGACAACCACTTTTTCAGCCAATCCCACTTTGTCAGCCAATCAGCGGCGGTCTATAGCTCAATAATGACGTCATTCACCCAAATCTAGAAACTTAATTTTTATAAAGTCAAGTGACTTTTCGAGTGAAAAATATCACCATCGTTTTCAGCAGCACTTAATTCATATTTTGGACTACAACCAGCGTATATTTGACAACTTTCAGAAAGGTGAAACATTCCCTTTAACCCTCGTCCTGTGGGGAGCATTTTGACCCCCCCCCCCTGAGGTTTGGTCTAGAATAGCGGGAAGACGGCGGCGCACAGCGCCGCCAAATTCGGTACAGATATTCGGGCATCAATCACCAACATTATGTACAGGTGTTCATCTCAGGTTATCTCAGGTCAGGTCACCAGGTCACGTCAAGTGACCTCACCTCAACAAAATGTGTTTAGTCGTGCCAAAGGCGTGGTCTTTGTCCGAGAGATTTGAAACTCGCAGGATTTCATGAGGTCATAGTACAGGGGTGGTAAAAACGGTTCAAGTGACGCCCACCTAATCTGGTATTGGAAAATTCGGCCCCCAGGTATAAGTACCGCGGCACAGGGCCTATTTTAAGGGAAACTCACTGGGGGGGGGCAAAAAGGTACCCCCATTTTTGGGGGGTATCTTTTTGTGGCAAAAAGGTACCCCCATTTTTGGGGGCATCTTGTTTTGGCAAAAAGGTACCCCATTTTTTCCTCCGCAGATTTGGGCAGGTCACCATATTTTGGTATTCGAGCTTAAGAAATTCACTTCTCAAATTCACAAAAATGTATTTTGTGGACATTTTTCGGAGAAAAGAAAATTTGGGTCAAGACCCCCATCAAAAAATCACAAATCCGAGATAGCCATTTGGAAGAGAATGTAATTTCCTTTGTTTTGACGTTTTTTATTTGCAATCTGCTTTGAAACTCTATTGTTAACGATTTTTCAAACATTTATTGTTTTTCCACCAAAAATGGCCTGACATGACGTCATTAACTCTCGCCCAGGTAGGGGAAAATCACTACGTGTTCGGGTAGGGGGTGGGGGTACGACCCCCCTTAGCGTTTTGCCCCTAATTGAGCTAGAGCTTCGATTAAAAAACGAGCGTGTTGCTTGTGACGAGAGGAGGAAGCCGCTGATACCCGATTGTAAAGTCTTGGGTCATTAGGTGACCTCTGAGGTCATGTCAATGACCCAAAAGTCGTCAAAATTGTAAATGCGTATAAATTGAATTTTATCGAGCTAGAATCGTGAATGAGCATATAATAATGCTTAATGGGAGCCAAATTTGAAATCAGCGTCACAAAATGTCCCAAAAACTGCCAAATTCCAAAAAGTTCATGTCATGTCATCTGAGGTCAGTGACCTCGGTTGACCTGTGGAAGTGCATGACCCCAGTGTAACATATAATTATGTAAAATGGATCCCAAATTTGAAATCAGCGTCACAAAATGTCTTAGAAACCGCCAGAAGCCAAAAATGTAATCTGAGGTCATCGGAGGTCAATGTTGGTATTCGAGCTTAAGGTTGACCTCTGAAAAGGTCAATCGAGGTCACAATCTCAGTCGAAACCACAACTGTCACCTGTAAACACCTGTGAATATGCTCCTGAACAACAAACACTCGGAAACTGCACAAGCTACACGCATCGATACTGCGGAACGCCAGTTGAGCCTGACATGACCTTGAGAGACAGGTCACGGGTCATGTGTGTTAGAAGTTCAAAAGCAGATAGCGCAGATAGCGAAAAAAACGGCGACGCGCAGCGCCTCCGTGTTTTGGCGCACCTGTTAGGACATCAATTGCGCACACTTTGAAGAAAAAAATAACATTGGGTTATCTCAGGTCAGGTCACCAGACCAGGTCAAGTGACCCCACCTCCAAAAATGTTTGCAGTTGTGCCAAAGCCAGAGTTTCTCACCGATCAGTTTGAAACTTACAGGATGTTATGAGGGCATCAGTACTTAAAATTTATTTTTATCTCGTAAGCTTTTTATCGGTGACCTAAGGTCAGGTCAATTTCGTAACCTCCCCATAATAAGTCAATGGGGAAATGTACAAATGCTTCCTATTTTAAGGATATGCATGATATTAGTCCAATTACTTCTGGATCATGTTGTTATAGGATATTATTGATGATCCAAGTGTTTTTTTTTTGTTCAGTGACCCCTATGGGGTGATTTGAGGTCATGCGAGGTTACCATCACTTTTTTGTCAATAACTCCCGACATAATACAGATATAGAAGTAAAACAGACAGAAATGTGTTTGTCTTGTCGAGACACGTCTTTTCATATGCAACATACCCTACTTGGGTCACCATTTGACCTTGACCTGAGGTAAATTTTTTAAGTTGACTTAACAAGGTCACCATGTATATCATTCGAAGCGCCTTGACGAGATAAACACAATGACGTAAACAGTTTTTTTCCTCGTTATGTTGATTAAGTAAAAAGTTAAAAGCGAAAAACGATTTTGCAAAAAAAAAAAAAATCTTTTGTGACCTCTGGAGCCTCAAATATTGACCTGAGATCAATTGTGAGGACCCTATGTCGATGGAAAATTTCACTGGCTGGCGTCTTATTTTTCCCGTTTGTTTCTAACTAGCATAGTTTCCGAGATATATGGGAATTTCTGGAGCGATGTCCTAAAACAGGAAAAACTGGAAAATTTGACCTTCGATTACCTCTGGTGACCTCAATTTTGACCTGACTTAAAACAATACCGAAATACTTTCGATAGAACTTGTATCAAGATATCAAATGACCTTTTCCGCTTGTCGCTACGTAGCTTAGTTTTCGAGATCTCGCGGGGGGGGCGGAAATCAACCTCCCTGCAGTTCGTGTTCGGCGCAAAGCCCCTGCAGTGCGCGGGTTAACACTTAAGGCTTCAGAGGTCACCAAATGTCATGCTGGCATTTTCTTCCAATAAGTTTTCGTGCACATCATTTTACCTAATGAATATAGGGCAATAATTTCAACGCCATCGTGTTTGTCTCGTCGAGGCACTTCGAACCGTATTCACGATGACCGGATTGGGTCAAGTTCAAAATTTGACCTCAGATCAAGGTCATTTGTGAACCCAGTAGGTAATGTTGCATATGGGAAGACGCATTTCAGCAAGACAAACACAGTAATGCGAGTTGCACGTCTCTATATTAATAATATAAAGAGTCATTGGCAAAAAAGTGCTAGTGATCTCAAATGTCCTCAGCTGACCTTGCATAGGTCACTGAGTAACAGTTGCACCTGGGTCAAGAGTGAGATAAAATAACATGATACTGCA
Organism: Chirona hameri; assembly: GCA_036785665.1. Classification (NCBI taxonomy): domain Eukaryota; kingdom Metazoa; phylum Arthropoda; class Thecostraca; order Balanomorpha; family Balanidae; genus Chirona; species Chirona hameri. The sequence goes on from JAXIVJ010004000.1 coordinate 65,348, forward strand.
AGAATTGGTCTGATCTAGGTCTGATCTAGGCATATCCTCTGAAAAGGATTTTTTTTAATATATTTTCCCATTGACTTGCAATGAGTAGGTCACTAAATTGCCCTGCCCTTTGGTCACCGATATACACATATCCGAGTTACACGTATTGTCGATACCTATGCTCTGATTAACTTCAGTGAGTTTGAAATCGTTCAATCAACCCCCGTGACTTTGACACGGCTACAACTATTTTTGGAGGTAAGATCACTCGACACGACCTAGTGACCTGACCTGAGATGACCCGAGGTAAAAAATACACAATATATGGATAACGTATGTCCAAAGACCTATGCCAATTTTGGTGGCGCTGTACGCCGCCGTTTTCCCGCTATTCCCAAAAAACCTCAGGGAGAGTCAAAATGACCCACCACACCAGGGCGAAGGTTAATCGGTGGCAGCGTTTTGGCTTAGAAGAAAGCCTGGCATCGTGACAACACGGAAATGCCGGTGGCGATAACTCAGTAACTGTTCCATCAAGGGAGCTGAAATTTGCCACAACGTGATTCAGCGCCTCATATACCCACATGGGCGTATGAACAAGCAACCACAGGTACAGGGCCCACTTACGGTTGAAGTCATGCAACAATTGCAACATTCATGCAACATTCATAAATTACATAAGTGCACATGGTTCAATCAGAGGAAACACAAAACTATACTGTATAGTAAACACAGCAGCATAAAATAAATACATAAAAGCCGATTAAAAGCGCCAGTAAAAGTAAAAACAAACGTTTAAATAAAGCGCTGATACAGTCAAAAGCCTTATCATAATCAAATACATAAAATGCATACAAATACATAAAAGCGCCGGTAAAAGTAACAATAAACGTGTAAATATAGCGCTGATACAGGCAAAAGACCTAAAATAGACAAATGTAACTTAAAGCCAATGCCAGATTACGGGACGTGATCTAGGCTCACACTGGCGGCCGCAGACGGCTGATAAAGGGGGGGGGGGCAACATGACCAATGACTAATTTTTGACTTTTTTTGGGGAGGGGGAAAATCCAGTGAGAGACATATTTACAAAAAGTTGTTGGGGGGGGGGGGGGGGTAGCGGGCCGTCAGCCGTCAGCGAGATGTTGTTGACCGGGGGGTCGAGTCGTCAGCAGAATCACATTTCATCTAGTGTAAATTGGTTTGCTCTGGGGGGGGGGGGGGGGGGGGGGGGGGGGGGGGGGGGAGAGGGGGGGGGGGGGGGCTGCCCCCGCCTTGGTTACGTCCCTGTACTGAACGATATCTTATATCAAACTGGCTTCCACTTCACATCACAGCTGTTGTAATCAAGCGAAATCAATCCATTCTTATCTCCAACAGACGACCGAGACGACCACACCTTTGACATCAGAGATGGTGGTGTCCGATTCAGAAAACTAGAGACTGCGTCAATTTACCATATTGAAATGGTACCGCATCGATTGCTTCCATCTTATTTTTCTTCGAAACAACGGATTTTTGCACTAGAGGGATGCAGCGTAATTCAATCACACAGTGAATACCACAGGTCGCACTGATCAGGGGCATCGCCGATAATTTTTGAGTGGGGGGTGGGGGGGGGGGGAGCTAAAATGACGAAACAAATGTCCCCATTTTGTATGCGTGTATTTAAACCTTTGCAGGATGTTTAATGTTGATTTCATGTCATAGTAGGTACTTGTTATTGAGCGCCGCGAAGCTGCGCGCAATTTGTACGGGTTTGCCTGATCAAACCCAAAAATATAGGCGGTGGGCCATGTAGAGGATAAGAAGCTAAAATGCTATTCACTTCACTCAATTCAACGTTACGACGAACCGAAGACGATGACGATGGCCACCGATGTGACGCCGCAAAGCGGCATGAACAGTTAAATTTAGGTCGTGGAAAACGAAATTTTCGTATTGAAACCAGACCGTGATTGGAGCTAATCCTCAGGTAACCCCTTTTCCTTGTTCCACATCTCGGTATGATGAAAAGTATTGAAATTAATGTAGTTTGTCATATACATTAGCTTCGGATAGTAAAACACCGTGGCCGGTGACAGTCAGCGCTCAATAGTACATATGATAATAATTACTGTATAGATATGTTGTAGACGTGTGAGTGTCTCATCTCGCCGCGCTGTCGCGCTGCGGCGGCCGTCCCCGCTCCCCTGCCGGCCCGGTCAGTGCTGGTCGGCTCGACCTGCCGCATGGGCGGCGCCGGGGCGCGCCGGTCGGCGGCGTCCCGGTCGGGCTCGCTGGTGCGCGGGCCGGGGCCGCCGGTCTGGTGCCGCCCCTGCGCGGGTCACCTCGCCGGTGCCCCGCGGCGGCGGCGCTGGGACGAGCGGGCCGGCGGTGCGCGAGAGCGAGAGAGCTCGTGGTGGCCTGGTGTCGGACGGACGTGTTGGCTGTGGAGCGTTGGGATTCGTGCTTACAAGTTTGTTAATATAAAAGCAGAAGCAGAGCTGGAGTGTCCCTGGAAGCGGAGAAGTGCGCAGGGGAGTGAAGAAGTTAAATAACCATAGACAACGGCTACAATGTAACTGTAAAGGCGGTCGCGCACTGGGCCATTCGGCGCGCGGAGGCCGCGATATCGCTACGACTTTCCGCGCATCTGCAGCGACTTTCCGCGTCTGCGTCAGCCGAAACGATGAAAAACGCAAGCTAAACGCGCCGACTGTCCGCTGGCGGAATGGCGTAAAAAGCTGGTCCGTACGAGCTTTTTCCGCGACTGAACGACGCGAAACCGCGGACAACACAAACGTATCAGGCTAACGGTGGCGAATCTGCGCAAGATAGAGGTTACAAATTTTGCAGAGCATGTTTTTGCCGCTGTGAAATTTATTGTTTAAAAGTGTCGTGGTTCTAAACTTACACTGTACTTCGTCTAAAAATGACCATAATTAAGTTACCTTGGGACAGGCTGTAGGGACAGGATGCGACATGCTGTAGGTCGGCGGTGCGGAATCTCGCGAGCAGACGGCGCCGAATCCGCCGGAACAAGGACGATATTCCGCAGTGTCACCGCGATTTTCCGAGGCGGAATTTCGCAGTGATATCGGCCACCGAATGCGCTGTTCGCGGCGGCCTTTAACTCTGACTACCTGGAGTGTGCCCACTGTTATGGAATGGCAAAAATATTATTCTTACGGTAAGAAGCTATTGGTTTGATTGTTGGATACGATAAAATTCACAACTGGAGCCCTTTTAGTTGAATTCTCACTTCTATTCTTTTTTCCTATTTTTTTGTTTCGATATCGACAAAACCATCGCCACTATAAACAGAGGAAAGAAGATATGTAAAACGGCGCACCTAAGCCAATAAAGTTACGGTAACATCATAAAGATAGAGAGATAGATAGAGATAGTCAAGTTTTGCACAGCATGTTCTTGCCACTGTGAACTTTATTATGTGCAAGTTTTGAAGCTCTAAATTGATATCTTCGTCGAAAAATGTCGTCAAAGCGACTCTCAAGCGTTGCGAGTAGGGGACAGACGGTACTGTTCGGCTGCTGCTATCAGCGCGCACGAGCTGTGTTGTCGAATTGCTATTGGCCGGCGCAAACGATATGCTAGCAAATTTTGATCCATATTTCAATATTAGCAATGCTTCTAGTGGTGGCCTTCTGGAGTCTACCCGATAATTTTGTAATTGCATCACGTTCATGTAGTCTTTGTAATATCTCAGCAACTAGGGTGAATCTGGAGAAATTAAGTCATGGTTCAATTCAGAAAATTATGTTCTATGTACCAGTGTACCAGTATCAATAACTCCAAATAAGCGATGTGAGTAGGCAGTAGGCACACTCCCTTTAAAGGGAAATAATGACCTTTTGATTTTGTTAGCAACAATTTCTTAGGCTACCGTTATGTTTTTAAAATTATTTTATTTAAATTTAAGAATTAAATAAAATTATTCCCAAATTCAAAGTTGTAAGTTTGGAAAAAATACAAAACAAGTACCTTGTGTACTTCATGAAGGTCATTGACAAATTCGTCCTTCCCTACCATTGTTAACATCGACTGCGGCATTTGTGGAGGCTCTGTGACATTTCCGATCAAACTGAGCGCTGCTCGGACACCCGCTAGTAGCGCTTTCGTTCTCCATGGCAACCAGGCGTCAGCCAATCAAAAGCCAGAAAGGGAACACATTCTGGCTTTTCATTGGCTCACGCCTGGTTGCCATGGAGAACGAAAGCGCTACTAGTGTGCGTTCGAGCAGCACTCTGATCCGTGGAGCAATCCGTGAAGCATCCGTGATGCATGACTGACTATCAGTATAAGTCATGAATAACAACAACATGCAAACTATACCAACTCGAATCAAATAAGAGCGGAATGAATTGAACCCCAGGCAAGCTAGTATTCGCAAAGCACTCGGCACTGCGCCACAATAGCAAAAGGTGAGGGAAATGCATATTGGATACAATATTATTACGTCACAAGTTTCTGAAGTGTCAACTACTATGAAATACAGTGATAAAATACCTTTAATAATGATTAACAAGAAAATTCAAACTTAAAAACAATAATTTGAATAAGTCTTTAATTAGCTTTCAACTCGAAATCAGATATATTTTGCAATGCTACACAAGAATGGCACCAGTGACGTCATTAACAAAGCCTGCTACGGGACTTGGGTATACTAATCAGGAACAACTCGCCAAGTGCGCCGAGATGGTTAAGTGCGCCGAGAAGCATGACAATGACTTTGTAAACAAATCGCCGACGCTAAATAGGTCGCCGTCGATGTGCATCGATGAGCTTCTGATTTAATTGCCAGTTTTGTGTTATTGTTCGTTAGTTTTTTGGGAAAAATTATTATATTTCATGATAAAATAAAGCATAGTGTTATATACAGCCACAGACAAACTATACACAACTCCTAATGTTGAAAACAAATGAATCTATTTTCAAAAATTGAGGGTCGCAACCACTAACTATGCCGCGTTGATGTGCATCGATGAGCTTCCGATTTTATTGCCACTTTTTTCAATCGCTGTTAGTTGTAGAAGATCGCCGGGCATATAATCACAACAAGCAGAACGCACAATATATTTTCCACTCCATTGCGTAAAAAAACAATACGGGAAAAGCCCGCAGTTTGATGAGGACCAAAAGTACTTGACAAAAGGTCAGAAATAGTGCAAGTACCGGTCGTTAAAAGTGTGGAACGCTTATCAACTTTAACTTGAAATATCTTTCGGTAGGAAAGTTTTCATGCAAAATGTGATGAATTTACAATATATTTTGATCTCGTCTGGCGATTTCAAGTGCTAACTCCATTTTAGTGGAAAAAGGTCATTATTTCCCTTTAACAAACAGCCGGTAACAGTGCAAATGGTTTGAAAGCAGCAAGAGGTAGAACGACTTTTCGCGCATAAATGGTTCCTGTGTATCTGGAGGAGCCTGTGGGAGGTGGCTTTGGAAGATGGTCCTGGCCTGGTCCCCACTATTACCTCTCTGGTCTAACAAGTTGGCACTGGCGGTCCAGCCTCTCTCCGTGGGCATTGAACGTATTGGCTGGCTATATAAATTAGCTGGCTACTATATAAATTAGCTGGCTATATACATTAGCTGGCTATATAAATTAGCTGGCTATATAAATTAGCTGGCTATATAAATTGGCTGGCTATATAAATTAGCTAGCTATATAAATGAATGCTATATAAATAAATGGTTATGTAAGTAAATAGTTATATAAATGAAGGGTTTTATTAAAATAAATACCTAAATCGGACCGGTTAATGGGCACCGAACGTAGTGGCTGGCTATATAAATTAGCTGGCTATATAAATCAATGGCTATATAAATTAATGGCTATATAAATTAATGGCTATATAAATAAATGGCCATATAAATTGCAGGCCTTATAGTTCTTGATAAAATATAATAATAGATTCACGATTCTACCTGTTTCATTTAAAATTAAATTGAGAACACTGGATATCGGGACAAAATACCTATTTATGAGAGGCGGATCTGTAATATTGATGCATCTCTATAAAAAAACACATAGCTTAACCCGCGAGTTACTGGGGCATATTCCATAACGCGACTTACTGAGGGGGGGCTATTTTTTGCGCCCCCTCCCCTCCCCCTCGGATCTCCGCAACTACTCGACCGATTGTAAAAAGGCAAACGGCATGCGATAGCGAGGATAAATTTATCAAGGGAAACACACTATTGTTGCCCTTGGGGTCACCGATGACGTCACAGGTCAGGTCAAGTACAAAATGTTTGACCGTGTCAAAAGGTCTCGATGGATGGAATTGTCGCACAAAATTGCGATATGAAACGCATAAGCAGTCGATAAATCGGTATAATTCGTGTGTCTGACGCTTCTAAGTACCATTCTAAGCTGTTTACGACCTTGGGTCAGGTCAAGGTCATCCGAGGTCACGAGGTAAAACTGCAGATTACGGTCATTAGGCGTTGTAACACGTGTTTATGGGTTTGTTTTTCGTCTAGAATGCGAAAAATGGCATTAGAACATTGTTTGTTCCATATAAATAGAAGTGAAAAGCTAAAACGTAAATGCATTTTTTATGCATGGTAATGCTGTGAGAGGTGGTCGATTTTTGTCATTTAAAAGTCATAAGTCAGTCATTTTTGAAGATATCGACTTCAAATTTGGTACACATATTCACCGAACACGTCTCGATCACATAATTCCGGTTTTGGGATAATTCTGATTTCTTTTAGAAATTTTGTAAAAATAAATAAAAATAATGTATCTTGATTTATCAAAATTTTGAATTAAAAACAAAAACAAAAACAAGAAAGCATTTTGATAGCCCAGTCTATTGTCAGTAATTTGGTTAAAGACAATTTAATTTATCTCAAGCATTGTGCCTTTGACAGCGTTTTCCGCAAACCATTATTTTTCAACAAAACCCGAAGAACATGACGTCACTCTGACGTCATTCGCGGTTGACCTATCATAACCTCATCTTTACCCTCAGCCAAAATGTGTAGAATTGATGTGAGAGAAGGTACTGCAAGTTTAGTGACGATACTAGTGTTGGTTTAGGAGTTATTGCAAAATAACGGGAGGGGGGACAAAAAAACCCAGTAAGTCGCGGGTTCCCCTGGTCTAAAACGAGAGTTCGAGTGTTAAAGATACTAAGCCTAAAGGGAATAGTTCACCTTTAACATGTTTTTTCCGACTGAGATAACAGATTTGTGGAGCAGATATAAAAATGGGTTATGGTGAAAGAATTACCTCCCTACGTTAAGTAATTTCGACACAGGACTAGTGGGCCCGGTTTCATGTCCGCTGTTCCGGGCCACGGTCGGGACATGGACGCTCGCCGCGGGAGGCAGGTACACTCTCTGGCACGTAGTATCTGATCACGACGCCTCGTTAATATCCGCTCAGCCGCCTGGGCGGCGCGGCGGCCCCTTGTCAGAGACTGTACTTGGCGTCAGGCGGAGCCAGAACGCCAGCTGCTGTTGTACGATTTCTCGTGAAATGCAAAGAGAAACTTACTTCTTTCTCCACATATCAGTTGTCCACACGAAAGTCATATTCGTAGTTTTGAGCTCAAGATGGTTGAATTTCAAGACAGCTTTCAAGGTGACATATTCCCTTTAAAAAAAATATTAAGCAATGAAGCAACACAACGCAAGATAATATATCACACAAATTTGTTGCATGTGACCCGGATTTTACCGGTCGTTAAGTTAAGTTCATTTGTATTGCATTATGGCTGTAATTTGGATCACTATAAATATTAAGGTTGACTAAAGATTAAGCTTGATTGATTCAGATTCATATTGGCTTAAACTGAGCATTAAGTTAAGATTGTGATTCAACTGTTAAGCAGTTTAAGGTTAAGACTTAAGGCATTAAGGAATTATTCAGAAGTCAAGTTCATCATATCAAGATCATCATATCAAGAAAGAAGAAAAGAGAGCTGAACATACAGGAAACTCAGATGAAGACATGTCTGACTCTGGAATGTCTCTAAAGAAGAGCATGAACACGAGTGTAAGAGATTTCCATCGAGCTCAAAGCAAGCTAAATTATCTCGTAGAGAGTGGATAAATCACTACCGAAAATTCGGCCGAGATCATTGAATCATTGGATCACCTGACCGAGGGTCTGACTGAGATTACAGAATCACTAAGTGAGGAGATAAGCGATCAGGTTGAGAAAGACGAGTTATGGCTGGAGCTCGGACAAATAGAAAAGGAAGCGCGAGAAACAATCCGATTCGCAAATAAAGCAATCAGGAATAAACTAAGCTCCACTTCTTGTGATGTTCAGGGACCAAGTGATGCGTCGAAAACCCAGGCCAGCGAAATAACAGAAAGAGTCCGGGTGGACTGGGCTGCGCATGGGCTAAAGAACTCACAGCTGTCAGTGTTCTCGGGAGATAATTTTGAAGATTGGAAGGCGACTTTCGATGCATTCGTGGGAGAGGAAAACATTCCTGACAAGTTTAAAATTATGCAGCTCAAAACTTTCTCGCCGGTGAACCCCTGAACCTTGTTAGCAGATATAATTCGACAGCAGCCGGCTACGCTAAAGCACGGAGCGAGCTGGAGAGCAAGTACGGCAGAGTTGGGAGGTGGATCAGACGCCAGCTAGAAGAAATTCGGATAATGAGACCGGTGCGGACTGGCAACTGTAAATATTTGGATGATCTAGCTGACCACGTCCACAATCTAGTGACAAACTTGGAGGAATGTGGATGCACGGCTGACTTATCAGAGATGTCAGCTTATTATATCTTAGTGAAGGAGAAGCTTCCAGCAGCTTACCTCAAGAGCTACAAGAGGTGGCAGAAAGACCAGAACAAGTCGGACAGCTTTGTACGGTTTGCTGATTGGCTGGCTGACGAAGCTGTCTGTGAGCGCGAAGCGTAGGAGATGAGTTCGGCTAGCCAGCAGCAAACCGAAGAGTGAAAGAAGCCAGATGATCCATCAAGGAAACCAACGACTGGCTGGACCAAGCGAGCTTTCAGACAAATGCAAGTACTGTAGCGCCGCACACAACCTTGAAAAATGTCCCCTCTTCACCCAGTGGACAGTGAGCAGTCGTTATCACTTCTGTAAGGTGAACAGAATATGATTCTGCTGCCTCTCTGGATGTCATCTTGGGCGTGACTGTCGGCGGTTTAATGGATGCACAGTGAGCTCCTGTGGTGGAAATCACCATACGTTGCTTTATGCCACTGCAAAGTCAACAGCTGCTAGCCATCAAGAAGTGGCAGGAGGCATTCATGCCCCTCAAGAGACGGCAACGGGTGGTTCCAAGCACGCCCAGCCCGTTGCAACGCGGATAAATTCCACCCAATCCTTCCGGACAGCGAAGTCGCCTGAACACGAGCATTCGGAATCGGATCGAGTGGCATTTCAGACAGTGCCAGTTAAGATATCTTCAAATGGGAGATCGGTTCACGTGAATGCACTTCTGGACCCGTGCTCCGACGCCAGTTATTTAACTGAGGCCGCAGCAAGTGAACTTGATTTGCACGGCGTGGATGAAGACGTGGACCTGGAGACAGTGAACGGAAGCGCACAAGTTACAATGAAGAAAACTAAAGTTCAGCTCAACTCAGTGGATGGAAGTTACAAAACTGATCTCAATACATGTGTTATTAAGGACCTCTCCAGCGCGTCACGTACGTACCACGCACGTACTCACGCACACATGCACGCACGGGCGGACATCTTATAATTAATAATATAAGACAAGAAGGCCTGAAATGTATATTGTATATGTCCATTTATTTATATAGCCATTTATTTATATAGCATATATTTATATAGCCAGCTAATTTACATAGCCAGCCAATACGTGCAATGCCCATTAACCGGTCCGAATTAGGTATTTATTTTAATAATAAACATTTATTTTTATAGCCAGCTAATTTATATTTTTATATTTGATATCCCGTTTTAGAAAAAGCCCGGGCGCCTGCCGTAATCGAACCCGCTTCACTCACTGAGTAATCAGCGCCGGTACCCACTACACCACCGACGAGTACTGCTGAGCGTCCAATGTTAACCCGCGCGGCGCTGGGGTCTCCAGCCGAACGCGCGGCGCTGGGGGGGGTAAATTTTACCCCCCTCGTATCTTCCGAACCAATAACCGCAGCGAGACGCGCAATGCGGCGATCGCAAGCTCTCAACGAGAAGAATAGAATGCATACTCGAAATTCTTAAAATAAGGTCACATGTCAGGTCACGGTCAGGTCAAATGTAAAATGTAAGTATTTGAGTTTTTGGGGCTATACTTTCCATCCAAAGCCTTATATTGCAACTATTATCTCACAAAATGCTCCAGAGTGTATAATGCATTTCCCGCATAAGTAAAAGGGAAATTGTAAGCAAAGGTCAAGGTCAAGGTCAGGTCACACAAGGTCACAGGTCTACGAAAGCCATGCGACACATGTTGTATGGGTTATTTTACACGTATAATTCGATAGAAGTAGCCATTTTCACAGCCTGACACCATATAATCGTCCTCAGGTCAAGGTCAGGTCACAATAAGGTCAAAATTTGAAATTGATTAATCTAAATAAACATTGCATGTTTCTAGACTAGTTTTGTCTTCGAAATACAGTAGTGACATTTATTTGTCTGTATCTGGTCAGTAAAAGCCATAAAACGCAATTAAAAAAAATGACGTCATGAGTTACTTGTTCTTAGAGAGCCATAACTCAGTCAAAAATAAAGAAATTGCTTTGAAATTTGGTTTGAACATCGTTCATACTCGGTTCTCGAATATATCTTCCGTTTTTTTTTTAAATCTTCAAACAAAAAACTTTTGTGGAAATTCTTCCCCAAAAATCCGTTTTTTTTGCATTTTTGGGGGTCAAAAACCCAAAATTTTGCAAATCTGAGATAGCCATGTTAAAGACAATGTTATTTCCCTTCTTTTGACGCCTTGTATTTGCAATTTGCAGTAACACGCTATTTTCTACGATTTTTCAAACATTTAACGTTTTTTCACCAAAAATGACAGCATGACGTCACTAAAACGTCATTATCTGCCACAAATTTCCACGACTTAAAAAAAAAAATGGCTGAAGACGTAGAATGGATGCACCATAAGCTACCGTAAGTTTCACTTTGATATCTGTCATAGTTGTCAAGTTATGGAGAAAATCCGGGAGGGGGGGTAAAATTTACCCCCCAGCGCCGCGCGGGTTAAAGCGTTAATCCATATTTTACGTTTGTATTCCTCATAACTAAACTATCAGCCGGTGGCGGAATATTTTAGGTGGATAGCATAGGACACATTTATTTATATAGCCAGCTAATGTATATAGCCCGCCAATTCGTTCGCTGCCCAGTGCCCATTTTCCGGTCCGATTTATATGTCATGAAAGGCGCCCGCTGTCGGCCGTGGGAAACTCACGCTCGCCGGCCAAGGTCACTGGCCGTCAGCTAGCGCCTCTGACGGCGGACGGCAAACTAATCCCGGCCGCTGCCGTCGCCTGGCGAGTCCCGGCGAGTCCGCGTCTTAGCGGCAGGAATTATTCACGTTTGTCTTTATCATAAGTTATCTATTTGCTAGAAGCGAAATATTTTGGGTGGACATTGGTCAGTAAAGACGGCGCTATCCGGGTGTACATTTTTTGGGGGTGAAAACTCGTCTTGGTGTTATTATTGACGGTGTTGGGAAGAATAGCATGGTCAAACAATATTGCAAAAAGATTGCATCACCTGGTAAGCTGCCTAAATATTACTCAAGCAGGTTTGTGTTACGAATATAATTTAAAGAGGGTACTTTCGCCTGCAAAGTGGTGAAGTGTCAGCGTTCTATGTCATAACAGTTTCCGAGCACTAATTTAAATACTGAAAATACTGTTTTTTTTATATAAGTTGTCATAACTTTCGACTTGAACTAAGCTTTACTCTGAACGACATATGACACGCCAGGCCAATGTATTCGCTATCAGATTGTGTGTATTGCATGTCTCTGCGACCCTCGGTTTGCGAGTTATCGGCCCGGGATCGACGCGCGTTTGGCCGTTTTCGTCGATTTGTGTATTTGGCCGTTCCCTATGTTAAACCAATGACACAGTTGTCACCGACACAGTGCCGGCACGTATGTCGGATCTTGTTGAAATTTAAATACGATGGTACACCTCTGGCACCGGACCTGCCTGCCAAAGTTCACGTACCTAGCTGCAACGGTTGATGAGTTATTAGCCGATTTTTGTATGACCGTTACGTTATTTCATTTCCACGTACGTACCACGCACGCACGCACGTACGCACGGACGGACATCTTATAATGAATAATATAATATAAGATAAGATAAGATAAGACAAGATAATATAAGATAAGATAAGAAAAGATAAGATAAGATAGAGATTTAAAAAATACTGTGCAATTATTGTATTGCAGGGTGCTGTTGGACCCAAGATTGCGTTTATCACAGGCTTCTGTGGGGTCCGAGATTTGTTGGTAATTGTTTTAATGGATACCAATATCAATTCTGATTGATATTTATGTGAACGCGTTTCGATACATCTTCATCAGCACATAAATAATACATATAAATTTATGTTATTTATTGTTATTTATGTTGTTGCTTCTGTGTGTGTGTGTGTGTGTGTGTGTGTGTGTGTGTGTGTGTGTGTGTGTGTGTGTGTGTGTGTGTGTGTGTGTGTGTGTGTGTGTGTGTGTGTGTGTGTGTGTGTGTGTGTGTGTGTGTGTGTGTGTGTGTGTGTGTGTGTGTGTGTGTGTGTGTGTGTGTGTGTGTGTGTGTGTGTGTGTGTGTGTGTGTGTGTGTGTGTGTGTGTGTGTGTGTGTGTGTGTGTGTGTGTGTGTGTGTGTGTGTGTGTGTGTGTGTGTGTGTGTGTGTGTGTGTGTGTGTGTGTGTGTGTGTGTGTGTGTGTGTGTGTGTGTGTGTGTGTGTGTGTGTGTGTGTGTGTGTGTGTGTGTGTGTGTGTGTGTGTGTGTGTGTGTGTGTGTGTGTGTGTGTGTGTGTGTGTGTGTGTGTGTGTGTGTGTGTGTGTGTGTGTGTGTGTGTGTGTGTGTGTGTGTGTGTGTGTGTGTGTGTGTGTGTGTGTGTGTGTGTGTGTGTGTGTGTGTGTGTGTGTGTGTGTGTGTGTGTGTGTGTGTGTGTGTGTGTGTGTGTGTGTGTGTGTGTGTGTGTGTGTGTGTGTGTGTGTGTGTGTGTGTGTGTGTGTGTGTGTGTGTGTGTGTGTGTGTGTGTGTGTGTGTGTGTGTGTGTGTGTGTGTGTGTGTGTGTGTGTGTGTGTGTGTGTGTGTGTGTGTGTGTGTGTGTGTGTGTGTGTGTGTGTGTGTGTGTGTGTGTGTGTGTGTGTGTGTGTGTGTGTGTGTGTGTGTGTGTGTGTGTGTGTGTGTGTGTGTGTGTGTGTGTGTGTGTGTGTGTGTGTGTGTGTGTGTGTGTGTGTGTGTGTGTGTGTGTGTGTGTGTGTGTGTGTGTGTGTGTGTGTGTGTGTGTGTGTGTGTGTGTGTGTGTGTGTGTGTGTGTGTGTGTGTGTGTGTGTGTGTGTGTGTGTGTGTGTGTGTGTGTGTGTGTGTGTGTGTGTGTGTGTGTGTGTGTGTGTGTGTGTGTGTGTGTGTGTGTGTGTGTGTGTGTGTGTGTGTGTGTGTGTGTGTGTGTGTGTGTGTGTGTGTGTGTGTGTGTGTGTGTGTGTGTGTGTGTGTGTGTGTGTGTGTGTGTGTGTGTGTGTGTGTGTGTGTGTGTGTGTGTGTGTGTGTGTGTGTGTGTGTGTGTGTGTGTGTGTGTGTGTGTGTGTGTGTGTGTGTGTGTGTGTGTGTGTGTGTGTGTGTGTGTGTGTGTGTGTGTGTGTGTGTGTGTGTGTGTGTGTGTGTGTGTGTGTGTGTGTGTGTGTGTGTGTGTGTGTGTGTGTGTGTGTGTGTGTGTGTGTGTGTGTGTGTGTGTGTGTGTGTGTGTGTGTGTGTGTGTGTGTGTGTGTGTGTGTGTGTGTGTGTGTGTGTGTGTGTGTGTGTGTGTGTGTGTGTGTGTGTGTGTGTGTGTGTGTGTGTGTGTGTGTGTGTGTGTGTGTGTGTGTGTGTGTGTGTGTGTGTGTGTGTGTGTGTGTGTGTGTGTGTGTGTGTGTGTGTGTGTGTGTGTGTGTGTGTGTGTGTGTGTGTGTGTGTGTGTGTGTGTGTGTGTGTGTGTGTGTGTGTGTGTGTGTGTGTGTGTGTGTGTGTGTGTGTGTGTGTGTGTGTGTGTGTGTGTGTGTGTGTGTGTGTGTGTGTGTGTGTGTGTGTGTGTGTGTGTGTGTGTGTGTGTGTGTGTGTGTGTGTGTGTGTGTGTGTGTGTGTGTGTGTGTGTGTGTGTGTGTGTGTGTGTGTGTGTGTGTGTGTGTGTGTGTGTGTGTGTGTGTGTGTGTGTGTGTGTGTGTGTGTGTGTGTGTGTGTGTGTGTGTGTGTGTGTGTGTGTGTGTGTGTGTGTGTGTGTGTGTGTGTGTGTGTGTGTGTGTGTGTGTGTGTGTGTGTGTGTGTGTGTGTGTGTGTGTGTGTGTGTGTGTGTGTGTGTGTGTGTGTGTGTGTGTGTGTGTGTGTGTGTGTGTGTGTGTGTGTGTGTGTGTGTGTGTGTGTGTGTGTGTGTGTGTGTGTGTGTGTGTGTGTGTGTGTGTGTGTGTGTGTGTGTGTGTGTGTGTGTGTGTGTGTGTGTGTGTGTGTGTGTGTGTGTGTGTGTGTGTGTGTGTGTGTGTGTGTGTGTGTGTGTGTGTGTGTGTGTGTGTGTGTGTGTGTGTGTGTGTGTGTGTGTGTGTGTGTGTGTGTGTGTGTGTGTGTGTGTGTGTGTGTGTGTGTGTGTGTGTGTGTGTGTGTGTGTGTGTGTGTGTGTGTGTGTGTGTGTGTGTGTGTGTGTGTGTGTGTGTGTGTGTGTGTGTGTGTGTGTGTGTGTGTGTGTGTGTGTGTGTGTGTGTGTGTGTGTGTGTGTGTGTGTGTGTGTGTGTGTGTGTGTGTGTGTGTGTGTGTGTGTGTGTGTGTGTGTGTGTGTGTGTGTGTGTGTGTGTGTGTGTGTGTGTGTGTGTGTGTGTGTGTGTGTGTGTGTGTGTGTGTGTGTGTGTGTGTGTGTGTGTGTGTGTGTGTGTGTGTGTGTGTGTGTGTGTGTGTGTGTGTGTGTGTGTGTGTGTGTGTGTGTGTGTGTGTGTGTGTGTGTGTGTGTGTGTGTGTGTGTGTGTGTGTGTGTGTGTGTGTGTGTGTGTGTGTGTGTGTGTGTGTGTGTGTGTGTGTGTGTGTGTGTGTGTGTGTGTGTGTGTGTGTGTGTGTGTGTGTGTGTGTGTGTGTGTGTGTGTGTGTGTGTGTGTGTGTGTGTGTGTGTGTGTGTGTGTGTGTGTGTGTGTGTGTGTGTGTGTGTGTGTGTGTGTGTGTGTGTGTGTGTGTGTGTGTGTGTGTGTGTGTGTGTGTGTGTGTGTGTGTGTGTGTGTGTGTGTGTGTGTGTGTGTGTGTGTGTGTGTGTGTGTGTGTGTGTGTGTGTGTGTGTGTGTGTGTGTGTGTGTGTGTGTGTGTGTGTGTGTGTGTGTGTGTGTGTGTGTGTGTGTGTGTGTGTGTGTGTGTGTGTGTGTGTGTGTGTGTGTGTGTGTGTGTGTGTGTGTGTGTGTGTGTGTGTGTGTGTGTGTGTGTGTGTGTGTGTGTGTGTGTGTGTGTGTGTGTGTGTGTGTGTGTGTGTGTGTGTGTGTGTGTGTGTGTGTGTGTGTGTGTGTGTGTGTGTGTGTGTGTGTGTGTGTGTGTGTGTGTGTGTGTGTGTGTGTGTGTGTGTGTGTGTGTGTGTGTGTGTGTGTGTGTGTGTGTGTGTGTGTGTGTGTGTGTGTGTGTGTGTGTGTGTGTGTGTGTGTGTGTGTGTGTGTGTGTGTGTGTGTGTGTGTGTGTGTGTGTGTGTGTGTGTGTGTGTGTGTGTGTGTGTGTGTGTGTGTGTGTGTGTGTGTGTGTGTGTGTGTGTGTGTGTGTGTGTGTGTGTGTGTGTGTGTGTGTGTGTGTGTGTGTGTGTGTGTGTGTGTGTGTGTGTGTGTGTGTGTGTGTGTGTGTGTGTGTGTGTGTGTGTGTGTGTGTGTGTGTGTGTGTGTGTGTGTGTGTGTGTGTGTGTGTGTGTGTGTGTGTGTGTGTGTGTGTGTGTGTGTGTGTGTGTGTGTGTGTGTGTGTGTGTGTGTGTGTGTGTGTGTGTGTGTGTGTGTGTGTGTGTGTGTGTGTGTGTGTGTGTGTGTGTGTGTGTGTGTGTGTGTGTGTGTGTGTGTGTGTGTGTGTGTGTGTGTGTGTGTGTGTGTGTGTGTGTGTGTGTGTGTGTGTGTGTGTGTGTGTGTGTGTGTGTGTGTGTGTGTGTGTGTGTGTGTGTGTGTGTGTGTGTGTGTGTGTGTGTGTGTGTGTGTGTGTGTGTGTGTGTCGTGTGTGTGTGTGTGTGTGTGTGTGTGTGTGTGTGTGTGTGTGTGTGTGTGTGTGTGTGTGTGTGTGTGTGTGTGTGTGTGTGTGTGTGTGTGTGTGTGTGTGTGTGTGTGTGTGTGTGTGTGTGTGTGTGTGTGTGTGTGTGTGTGTGTGTGTGTGTGTGTGTGTGTGTGTGTGTGTGTGTGTGTGTGTGTGTGTGTGTGTGTGTGTGTGTGTGTGTGTGTGTGTGTGTGTGTGTGTGTGTGTGTGTGTGTGTGTGTGTGTGTGTGTGTGTGTGTGTGTGTGTGTGTGTGTGTGTGTGTGTGTGTGTGTGTGTGTGTGTGTGTGTGTGTGTGTGTGTGTGTGTGTGTGTGTGTGTGTGTGTGTGTGTGTGTGTGTGTGTGTGTGTGTGTGTGTGTGTGTGTGTGTGTGTGTGTGTGTGTGTGTGTGTGTGTGTGTGTGTGTGTGTGTGTGTGTGTGTGTGTGTGTGTGTGTGTGTGTGTGTGTGTGTGTGTGTGTGTGTGTGTGTGTGTGTGTGTGTGTGTGTGTGTGTGTGTGTGTGTGTGTGTGTGTGTGTGTGTGTGTGTGTGTGTGTGTGTGTGTGTGTGTGTGTGTGTGTGTGTGTGTGTGTGTGTGTGTGTGTGTGTGTGTGTGTGTGTGTGTGTGTGTGTGTGTGTGTGTGTGTGTGTGTGTGTGTGTGTGTGTGTGTGTGTGTGTGTGTGTGTGTGTGTGTGTGTGTGTGTGTGTGTGTGTGTGTGTGTGTGTGTGTGTGTGTGTGTGTGTGTGTGTGTGCTGTGTGTGTGTGTGTGTGTGTGTGTGTGTGTGTGTGTGTGTGTGTGTGTGTGTGTGTGTGTGTGTGTGTGTGTGTGTGTGTGTGTGTGTGTGTGTGTGTGTGTGTGTGTGTGTGTGTGTGTGTGGTGTGTGTGTGTGTGTGTGTGTGTGTGTGTGTGTGTGTGTGTGTGTGTGTGTGTGTGTGTGTGTGTGTGTGTGTGTGTGTGTGTGTGTGTGTGTGTGTGTGTGTGTGTGTGTGTGTGTGTGTGTGTGTGTGTGTGTGTGTGTGTGTGTGTGTGTGTGTGTGTGTGTGTGTGTGTGTGTGTGTGTGTGTGTGTGTGTGTGTGTGTGTGTGTGTGTGTGTGTGTGTGTGTGTGTGTGTGTGTGTGTGTGTGTGTGTGTGTGTGTGTGTGTGTGTGTGTGTGTGTGTGTGTGTGTGTGTGTGTGTGTGTGTGTGTGTGTGTGTGTGTGTGTGTGTGTGTGTGTGTGTGTGTGTGTGTGTGTGTGTGTGTGTGTGTGTGTGTGTGTGTGTGTGTGTGTGTGTGTGTGTGTGTGTGTGTGTGTGTGTGTGTGTGTGTGTGTGTGTGTGTGTGTGTGTGTGTGTGTGTGTGTGTGTGTGTGTGTGTGTGTGTGTGTGTGTGTGTGTGTGTGTGTGTGTGTGTGTGTGTGTGTGTGTGTGTGTGTGTGTGTGTGTGTGTGTGTGTGTGTGTGTGTGTGTGTGTGTGTGTGTGTGTGTGTGTGTGTGTGTGTGTGTGTGTGTGTGTGTGTGTGTGTGTGTGTGTGTGTGTGTGTGTGTGTGTGTGTGTGTGTGTGTGTGTGTGTGTGTGTGTGTGTGTGTGTGTGTGTGTGTGTGTGTGTGTGTGTGTGTGGTGTGTGTGTGTGTGTGTGTGTGTGTGTGTGTGTGTGTGTGTGTGTGTGTGTGTGTGTGTGGGTGTGTGTGTGTGTGTGTGTGTGTGTGTGTGTGTGTGTGTGTGTGTGTGTGTGTGTGTGTGTGTGTGTGTGTGTGTGTGTGTGTGTGTGTGTGTGTGTGTGTGTGTGTGTGTGTGTGTGTGTGTGTGTGTGTGTGTGTGTGTGTGTGTGTGTGTGTGTGTGTGTGTGTGTGTGTGTGTGTGTGTGTGTGTGTGTGTGTGTGTGTGTGTGTGTGTGTGTGTGTGTGTGTGTGTGTGTGTGTGTGTGTGTGTGTGTGTGTGTGTGTGTGTGTGTGTGTGTGTGTGTGTGTGTGTGTGTGTGTGGTGTGTGTGTGTGTGTGTGTGTGTGTGTGTGTGTGTGTGTGTGTGTGTGTGTGTGTGTGTGTGTGTGTGTGTGTGTGTGTGTGTGTGTGTGTGTGTGTGTGTGTGTGTGTGTGTGTGTGTGTGTGTGTGTGTGTGTGTGTGTGTGTGTGTGTGTGTGTGTGTGTGTGTGTGTGTGTGTGTGTGTGTGTGTGTGTGTGTGTGTGTGTGTGGTGTGTGTGTGTGTGTGTGTGTGTGTGTGTGTGTGTGTGTGTGTGTGTGTGGTGTGTGTGTGTGTGTGTGTGTGTGTGTGTGTGTGTGTGTGTGTGTGTGTGTGTGTGTGTGTGTGTGTGTGTGTGTGTGTGTGTGTGTGTGTGTGTGTGTGTGTGTGTGTGTGTGTGTGTGTGTGTGTGTGTGTGTGTGTGTGTGTGTGTGTGTGTGTGTGTGTGTGTGTGTGTGTGTGTGTGTCGTGTGTGTGTGTGTGTGTGTGTGTGTGTGTGTGTGTGTGTGTGTGTGTGTGTGTGTGTGTGTGTGTGTGTGTGTGTGTGTGTGTGTGTGTGTGTGTGTGTGTGTGTGTGTGTGTGTGTGTGTGTGTGTGTGTGTGTGTGTGTGTGTGTGTGTGTGTGTGTGTGTGTGTGTGTGTGTGTGTGTGTGTGTGTGTGTGTGTGTGTGTGTGTGTGTGTGTGTGTGTGTGTGTGTGTGTGTGTGTGTGTGTGTGTGTGTGTGTGTGTGTGTGTGTGTGTGTGTGTGTGTGTGTGTGTGTGTGGTGTGTGTGTGTGTGTGTGTGTGTGTGTGTGTGTGTGTGTGTGTGTGTGTGTGTGTGTGTGTGTGTGTGGTGTGTGTGTGTGTGTGTGTGTGTGTGTGTGTGTGTGTGTGTGTGTGTGTGTGTGTGTGTGTGTGTGTGTGTGTGTGTGTGTGTGTGTGTGTGTGTGTGTGTGTGTGTGTGTGTGTGTGTGTGTGTGTGTGGTGTGTGTGTGTGTGTGTGTGTGTGTGTGTGTGTGTGTGTGTGTGTGTGTGTGTGTGTGTGTGTGTGTGTGTGTGTGTGTGTGTCGTGTGTGTGTGTGTGTGTGTGTGTGTGTGTGTGTGTGTCGTGTGTGTGTGTGTGTGTGTGGTGTGTGTGTGTGTGTGTGTGTGTGTCGTGTGTGTGTGTGTGTGTGTGTGTGTGTGTGTGTGTGTGTGTGTGTGTGTGTGTGTGTGTGTCGTGTGTGTGTGTGTGTGTGTGTGTGTGTGTGTGTGTGTGTGTGTGTGTGTGTGTGTGTGTGTGTGTGTGTGTGTGTGTGTGTGTGTGTGTGTGTGTGTGTGTGTGTGTGTGTGTGTGTCTGTGTGTGTGTGTGTGTGTGTGTGTGTGTGTGTGTGTGTGTGTGTGTGTGTGTGTGTGTGTGTGTGTGTGTGTGTGTGTGTGTGTGTGTGTGTGTGTGTGTGTGTGTGTGTGTGTGTGTGTGTGTGTGTGTGTGTGTGTGTGTGTGTGTGTGTGTGTGTGTGTGTGTGTGTGTGTGTGTGTGTGTGTGTGTGTGTGTGTGTGTGTGTGTGTGTGTGTGTGTGTGTGTGTGTGTGTGTGTGTGTGTGTGTGTGTGTGTGTGTGTGTGTGTGTGTGTGTGTGTGTGTGTGTGTGTGTGTGTGTGTGTGTGTGTGTGTGTGTGTGTGTGTGTGTGTGTGTGTGTGTGTGTGTGTGTGTGTGTGTGTGTGTGTGTGTGTGTGTGTGTGTGTGTGTGTGTGTGTGTGTGTGTGTGTGTGTGTGTGTGTGTGTGTGTGTGTGTGTGTGTGTGTGTGTGTGTGTGTGTGTGTGTGTGTGTGTGTGTGTGTGTGTGTGTGTGTGTGTGTGTGTGTGTGTGTGTGTGTGTGTGTGTGTGTGTGTGTGTGTGTGTGTGTGTGTGTGTGTGTGTGTGTGTGTGTGTGTGTGTGTGTGTGTGTGTGTGTGTGTGGTGTGTGTGTGTGTGTGTGTGTGTGTGTGTGTGTGTGTGTGTGTGTGTGTGTGTGTGTGTGTGTGTGTGTGTGTGTGTGTGTGTGTGTGTGTGTGTGTGTGTGTGTGTGTGTGTGTGTGTGTGTGTGTGTGTGTGTGTGTGTGTGTGTGTGTGTGTGTGTGTGTGTGTGTGTGTGTGTGTGTGTGTGTGTGTGTGTGTGTGTGTGTGTGTGTGTGTGTGTGTGTGTGTGTGTGTGTGTGTGTGTGTGTGTGTGTGTGTGTGTGTGTGTGTGTGTGTGTGTGTGTGTGTGTGTGTGTGTGTGTGTGTGTGTGTGTGTGTGTGTGTGTGTGTGTGTGTGTGTGTGTGTGTGTGTGTGTGTGTGTGTGTGTGTGTGTGTGTGTGTGTGTGTGTGTGTGTGTGTGTGTGTGTGTGTGTGTGTGTGTGTGTGTGTGTGTGTGTGTGTGTGTGTGTGTGTGTGTGTGTGTGTGTGTGTGTGTGTGTGTGTGTGTGTGTGTGTGTGTGTGTGTGTGTGTGTGTGTGTGTGTGTGTGGTGTGTGTGTGTGTGTGTGTGTGTGTGTGTGTGTGTGTGTGTGTGTGGTGTGTGGTGTGTGTGTGTGTGTGTGTGTGTGTGTGTGTGTGTGTGTGTGTGTGTGTGTGTGTGTGTGTGTGTGTGTGTGTGTGTGTGTGTGTGTGTGTGTGTGTGTGTGGTGTGTGTGTGTGTGTGTGTGTGTGTGTGTGTGTGTGTGTGTGTGTGTGTGTGTGTGTGTGTGTGTGTGTGTGTGTGTGTGTGTGTGTGTGTGTGTGTGTGTGTGTGTGTGTGTGTGTGTGTGTGTGTGTGTGTGTGTGTGTGTGTGTGTGTGTGTGTGTGTGTGTGTGTGTGTGTGTGTGTGTGTGTGTGTGTGTGTGTGTGTGTGTGTGTGTGTGTGTGTGTGTGTGTGTGTGTGTGTGTGTGTGTGTGTGTGTGTGTGTGTGTGTGTGTGTGTGTGTGTGTGTGTGTGTGTGTGTGTGTGTGTGTGTGTGTGTGTGTGTGTGTGTGTGTGTGTGTGTGTGTGTGTGTGTGTGTGTGTGTGTGTGTGTGTGTGTGTGTGTGTGTGTGTGTGTGTGTGTGTGTTGTGTGTGTGTGTGTGTGTGTGTGTGTGTGTGTGTGTGTGTGTGTGTGTGTGTGTGTGTGTGTGTGTGTGTGTGTGTGTGTGTGTGTGTGTGTGTGTGTGTGTGTGTGTGTGTGTGTGTGTGTGTGTGTGTGTGTGTGTGTGTGTGTGTGTGTGTGTGTGTGTGTGTGTGTTGTGTGTGTGTGTGTGTGTGTGTGTGTGTGTGTGTGTGTGTGTGTGTGTGTGTGTGTGTGTGTGTGTGTGTGTGTGTGTGTGTGTGTGTGTGTGTGTGTGTGTGTGTGTGTGTGTGTGTGTGTGTGTGTGTGTGTGTGTGTGTGTGTGTGTGTGTGTGTGTGTGTGTGTGTGTGTGTGTGTGTGTGTGTGTGTGTGTGTGTGTGTGTGTGTGTGTGTGTGTGTGTGTGTGTGTGTGTGTGTGTGTGTGTGTGTGTGTGTGTGTGTGTGTGTGTGTGTGTGTGTGTGTGTGTGTGTGTGTGTGTGTGTGTGTGTGTGTGTGTGTGTGTGTGTGTGTGTGTGTGTGTGTGTGTGTGTGTGTGTGTGTGTGTGTGTGTGTGTGTGTGTGTGTGTGTGTGTGTGTGTGTGTGTGTGTGTGTGTGTGTGTGTGTGTGTGTGTGTGTGTGTGTGTGTGTGTGTGTGTGTGTGTGTGTGTGTGTGTGTGTGTGGTGTGTGCGGTGTGTGCGGTGTGTGCGGTGTGTGCGGTGTGTGCGGTGTGTGCGGTGTGTGCGGTGTGTGCGGTGTGTGCGGTGTGTGCGGTGTGTGCGGTGTGTGCGGTGTGTGCGGTGTGTGCGGTGTGTGCGGTGTGTGCGGTGTGTGCGGTGTGTGCGGTGTGTGCGGTGTGTGCGGTGTGTGCGGTGTGTGCGGTGTGTGCGGTGTGTGCGGTGTGTGCGGTGTGTGCGGTGTGTGCGGTGTGTGCGGTGTGTGCGGTGTGTGCGGTGTGTGCGGTGTGTGCGGTGTGTGCGGTGTGTGCGGTGTGTGCGGTGTGTGCGGTGTGTGCGGTGTGTGCGGTGTGTGCGGTGTGTGCGGTGTGTGCGGTGTGTGCGGTGTGTGCGGTGTGTGCGGTGTGTGCGGTGTGTGCGGTGTGTGCGGTGTGTGCGGTGTGTGCGGTGTGTGCGGTGTGTGCGGTGTGTG
>JAXIVJ010004001.1:2500-87758 GCA_036785665.1 Chirona hameri
GAAATAATCGACTTTTATCACGCAGTGCTTTTTGGGAATCTCAGATAAGAAACAATGGGTTCTGGTAAAGTAGAAAGCAGGGTAGAGAGAGAGACGAACGTGTTAAACTCATAACACCATAGAGTTTCCTGCTTTGTGGGGACATCACGGAGTTATGTCCCCACAAGTTACACGGTAGTTACCCCCGTGGTAGTATGAACATTGAACACCACTGCGCCTTAACTTGGCATAAACCAGTGTTGTTCATCCTTCACTGATGCCATTGACCACAACTGACTCCGGCTCCATTTAGCGTGAGAGCCGGCCATTCTCCCCAGCCGAGTTCCTCTCACGCCATGTGGGCCGTTGAGTTGAGTCCAGGCCGTGCTCCGGGGGCGGGCTCAGCCCTGCAGCTGTACGACCCGTCGGTCACGCCTGGTGGCTGAATGGCGGCCAGGGGGCCTGGTTGTGGCGCTGTGCGGGTGGTTACGAGGGAGGCGGGCGCCACTGATGGCTGGTCCAGCCATCAGTGGCGAGCGGAGGAGGCCCAAGCAGGCGTAGAGGTCACCTACAGCGCTGACGGCGTAAAAAGCCATGACTCGGGCAGAACTATAAGCGGCTGGTGCGAGGTCCATCTGCGCAGCGGCATCGATAGATTGGCATCGTTCGTCTCACAGCTCTGACGTGCACAGTGTCCAGAGGAGAACGACGCCAGCGCGGAGGGCCAGGCGGTGCAGGAGGCGACGGAGTAGTAGCTGTAGCTCGGTCACGGTGTTGGCGTTGGTACCTCGCCATACGTCGGTATTATGTCGCTGGCGTATACCCCTCCGACATGGTCCGGCCAGGCCGCAACTGTTATATGGACAGTTTGTTCGCCAATAGGGCAAACAGAAGCTATCAACTGCAACTGGCAAGCGATTTGATAGTTCGGGTCACTATTGTTATGCCCGCACAATGGTTATAACATGTTTGCCATCCAAGAACATTGTGTAAATACGTTCGTTCAAACACTGGGGGTGTCTGTTTATGATGGAATGACGGAAGATCCTCGAGACGACTTCACCGGTCCATATTCCATGAGAATGGGCGACAATTTTCCCGGGTACATCCTGTATCCGGTCATAGGCAGATCTGTGGGTCACATAAGCCGCCCCACCCTGTCTGGATCGCAGGAGGTTTCCTGACACGACTGCAGCGTCTTCCTGGAGATCTGAAGTCGGCACGTTGTCTAGTGCTAATGAACAAACCACAAGGCACTAATATAGGCCGTGGTGAGATATTCCTTGACTTCGTCACTTTCCGTGGCCTTGCCGTCTTTATTCCTACAGATCATTCATCACCACATCCGTTCCATTGTGACTTTGTTACTTACCGAATCGAATCATGTCGTGCCTTTTGTTTGGAGCCTCGGTTTCTACCTCACTCTTTTCCAGCGTCGGTCCCACATATCCCTATCATAGCATCTTTGCGGCCAGTCGGAAATCGCCGGCCGTTGAGTTTTCCGATCGTGGCGAAGCTGGACATCTTAATGTTCGTGTCATTGCTGGTCACTAGGTACTGCGATATAGATCATCATATGACATGGCGGTATCATTATCGGTATGGATAATAAACACACTTTATCTCATTAAGACGCTTATTTTTTTAGGAAGCATGTAAGCATGGTGAGTGGTACCGGACAGCTATTCTTTAGAATGACCAAAATCGTCTCCAATAATCCAGCATTTTTTAAAGGTTATCATGCAATTACTTGACGTATGTCGTATTCAGTAAAGCTGACTTGCTAGCTTTGCGATGGCTCATATGATGGATAAATATATAATAGCTGTAATATATATTTTATCATGCTGCAGGATTGCTTCATCTGCCTTGTCGCCTAGGATTTTCAGCATTTTGTGTTGTGCCTAAAGGATTACTCCCTAATAGCTTGTTAACAAGAACACGGCGTGTAATACAGACATCAAATTTCCCACACGTGGCACCAGATAAGCCAGCTCTGAAGATCAAGGCGCTATCTTAAAAGCATCATCCAAAAGTCAAAAGTAGTGAATAGCATGAAGAAAGAAAGGAAGTTAGATGCTACTGATGAATGTCCCACTTCTCATGTGTTATAATGTAAATTCGCAGTATATTACTTTTTGAACCAGTCTTAAGTTCATACTTAAGCATAAGCCCGTATTTAGCTGTTTCTGGCTTAGAACATGTTAAAAAGTGGTGAGATTCAAATAGATCCTTACAAACCCGGAGCTGTACCAGCCTGAAGCTGGGAGGATTGTCCATGAAATACAAATTGAAATATGGCTGAAACTTGTTTCAGTACGCCATTGTTCATATGACAGGGTTTCGGACTTTGGACCGGGTTCGCGGCCAAAACCGGCCCGAAATCAGTGTATTTGTTTCACCGCAAAAAAGCATATCCGGATCAGTTTTTCATGAGGAATTCGAATCTGGAATCGAAAATAGCATGACATCTATTTTTTTTGTATCCCGTGTAGGTATCTCCCTGATCGCTTCGCGTCTGCGTGCGGTTGCCTTGTAAAAAAAACACCGTTTTACAAAACACGTTAAATCAGCAGGAAAACCAATAGGTTCTGTAGTTAAATTGTTCAGGTACAATAGCTATTGGTTTTCTAAGCGATGTAGGCCTTTTTACATTTTTTTTTACAAAAGGGTGATTAAAAAAAAGAAGTTAGGTCAACAACAACACACGAGCACGAAACCATTGATTACACCGTCAATATATTTCGCAGAAGGTTTTCAATGGCACCATTTCGTTCCGAAGGCTTCGCTCAATCGATCCAGATCCATTTTTTTCCATTTATAACCCGTATAAGTGTTGTAGAATAATGGTTTTATGGGAAATTGTTACTAAATTGTCCTATTTTAATATAGTTTTTACTCTGGTTGGTTCGTCTAAGATCCACCGCAGCGTCTAATTTTAATGTGAGGAACTAATTGAATTCGATAAGCTCGGAAAGCAAATTGAATGAACAAGAGAATGAGTATAGCGCGAACTCCGCGAAGCATATGGTTGTGGTGCTACGGATCTTCGAAGTTGGGCGACCAAATATTTTTTACCCTGAAAAACGCGTCTTTTGAACATTTTTTCGTCTTTTACGCTAAACTATTCATACTCAAAGTAAATATATTTAACTTTTGAGGATAGCAAATGAAAGTCCACTTAATTTCGAACATTTTGATGCCAAGTTTGTCAAGATTGGTAAACAACTGACGCGTGTATATTTTTTACACCCGTGTCCGCAAAACCGGCCCAGAGTCCGAAACCCTGTCATATGAACAATAAGGACGTGCAACTGATGGACAGTTTACAGCAGGTTTGGTCAGGTTTGCTTCAGAAAATCCGTAGTTAAAAATATATTCAATACATGTATTTGGATTTGAGTGAAATACACTGATTGTATTGATAATTCTTTGCATTTTCATATTGTTATTGTAATCAGGCGTTGAACTAAAGGCACCGTGTTATGGAAATTACAAATACCTTAAACTACCAAAGAAACGGCACTGCCGGTCTTGTTGCTGAGTGACTGACATTTTAAATGCACACAGCTTGGTGTTGACGTCGATGAAGCTTAAATAACGGCATTTGTCCTAGTGATGATGCTACCAATCATCATCACATGTCAGCTATGACATAAGACATCAACCATTTATCATCGTCGTCAACCATTTATAATCGTCAAGGTTTTCCTGTCATTGTTGTTGATGTTTCTCTTCTAGGAGTGTTCTTTTATTTACTGACATGCATTTCGCTGAGCGAAATGCATGTCAGTGTCAGTGTGTGTCGGAGTTTTAAAAAAGAACTATGCATAAGTTCCACGCCGAGAGTAGAAAAACAAAAACGGGCGTTTTAGCACGTTAAACATTAAACGGCACAGTCAAACTTAAAAAACATCCAAACTAATGTGATGACATAACCATATACGCCAGAAATGATTAATGACCGTGTATTCTCTTCCAAATCATAGCGTTTTCAGATACAAGCTCATGAATAATTTCTCATGACACTAATTGTTCGGTTGCCAACAAACAAATATTATTTTATTGTAAATTACGATAGTTTATATTGCTTCTTTTCCTTTTAAATGCCATCTTTATTTTGCTGTGTAATAAGGTACTGTTGGCCTTAATTATGGGCGATATTTGTATTTTTGTTTGACGTTTAAGATACCTAAGTAGTACTTGGCCTTGCTTCTTGATTCGTGATTCTTCAGTCCCTTTTTACGTAAAACATTTTTTCGTTTTGCTGGAGCTTTGGGAGAGTTCCGCGTTTTTCAAAATAGGATAGGCACCAAATAAGTGCATAACCATGCGATAACTGTTTCCAGAGAATGTATGCAAAGAAAGTTGGTTATTTATAAATGCATTGATTGCATTAAGTTAAATTATTGTCAACCATTTAGCCTAAAAAGTAACCGAAGTTGGTTTGCTTGCAAAGTTGTATTGAAAATGGTATATTTATTCCTGAAATTCGAGAGGTGGGCTCACTGTCTGTCACGTAGGTACGCTTTGGAGTTTTGAATGCGATTATATCATATGGTGCTGATACTGATACTGGCAGTGCCTACTGATACTGGCTGCATGCCACTAACAGTCTGTGCTATTATACCTCAGTATTATGCCACAGATTGACAGTGGATGGGCGCATTGCTACCCTGGAATGCAGCTTGTTGTTGAAGTTCACTGGTTTTGCGGTCATGTTCTGGGTTGATGTCACACGAATGAATGACGTGAACATTAGCCGTAATGGTACCTATAAAAGCCGCCGAGTGGATGGATTCAATACCATTACAGACAATGCAGATGCACAATTTTCACGGTACTTGAGTCGTCTTGTTCTTGTAGCCGAGCCCCTGGGAGAGGCTTTCTTAGTATGTGCGATCATCATATGGGGTGACTTAAAAAAGCTATAGAAATTATTTACCTATCGCTAGGCTTCTTGTATCACACCTTCTGCCAGCCTTCCAGTGTCTTTAAACGTGGCAAGCTATGGTGCATAAAGCAGCAAGCAACTAAAATAATCACGGATCATTTTCTGTCGGATCGGAAGACATCAGTTATTTTTTCTCAAATGGAAGGTCACGAGGTCAAGTCAGGGTCACAAGGATGTCGACATTCAAGATACTATTGAGAACTTACCTCATGTTTTCCAAAATAGTGATCACTGTAAGTCGGGTCATGTCACAACAGGTCACTGTTGGTGTTGACTGTAGGACACTGTTGGTGTTGACTGTATGTCACTGTTGGTGTTGACTGTAGGTTACTGTTGGTGTTGACTGTAGGTCACTGTTGGTGTTGACTGTAGGTCACTGTTGGTGTTGACTGTAGGTCACTGTTGGTGTTGACTGTAGGTCACTGTTGGTGTTGACAGTTGGTCACTGTTCGTGTTGACAGTAGGCCACTGCAGTCGCCTGTTGGCCGCTGTGGGTCTCGACAGAAACTGCAGGTTGAAGCCCATTGCAGGCAGACATTGTCACGTTTTCTGACCTGACAGCAGCGTCTGACATGACGGTGTTCGGCCAGAACCTGATCAAACGTGATCAGTTGATCTGACCGTCAGCCCGTCCAAATATGGTCGGCCATCCTGTCCAAATACGGTCTGACCGACCGTCCAAATATGGTCGGCCCTTCCGCCCAAATATGGTCGGCCCTCCCGTCCAAATACGGTCGGCCCTCCCGTCCAAATACGGCCTGACCAACCGTCGGCCACCCCGCCCATTAAGAAATTCACCACCAAACCACCGCCCGAACCAAGTGAGGATGATGTATACATGCAGCTGAAGACGCAGACGGCCATACGCATTCTTCAGCGCACTCGACTGGTTCTTATGCAATTATCAGACAGATATGTCGTCATTGCGGGCATTAGCGTCGCTATGCTGACCGCTGTAATGTGTAAAGCCGCCCTGCTGTGCCGACATATTGCCGCCATTAGTTAATCACGGTGGATGCCCGGCTGTATGCGCTGAGAGGCAGAATGACATGCGTCCATTGATTCAATGGAAATTCGCATTCGATGAATTTCAAAGCAGTGATGTCTACATTTCTGCCATGGTATCAGCCACATAAGGTCACAGTGATCTGGTCCGTGTGGTGTCCGACATAATGTCCGTACGTCATAGGAGGCAGGTCATGGTCTCGTCCAGGGCTAGGCATATATATTCATGGGCGAGTACAATGATTAAAGTTCGTCATGGACGTGACGGATAGCGTCGAGTCTATGTCGAACTTACATCATTGGAAGAGCCCATCCATACCCATAGCTTCACCCATAGCAAAGTACGCATCCAATGAACCAATGAGGATCGCCTACTTTGAGGTCATTGAACTGCCCATGATCACTTCCAAGAGACAGTGGCGATATTTAATCATAGGCAGTTACAGATGAACGCAAGTCGCTACGGAACATGGTCTTTCAGTTGCATGATAAGGGCTGTAGAAGTACTAGGTACATTATATAGCAGTGCTTTGTTGCTTGTTGTCGCTTTGGCAAACACAGATATATTGTGAATGGAGCATATGTTGTTCTTTTATTTTGTAGAGTTATTAGGAACATACCGCATTGCCAAGAATAGTACGGTTAAGATTAAGATAAGAGTACGGTCCAACGTATCGCAATTCGCATTTGAGATCTCGGTAAGCATCAGTATATGCCTCTCAGTTAATTCATATTCTATCACAGGTACTGTCCTATTCTCTCGAGGCCTGAAACCATACGATGTGACCTGGTGTTTGTCAGAATTTTCCTTATATGCAGGCTTCATCTGTCATAACCTATAGCTGCATGATTCGTTAGTCGGCACCGTGACCTTAAATTTTGGCCCAATGGCAACGCACCCAGAGACCCCATTTTTCAATAGACCCAAATGTGCACAATACTTTTTGCTAAGTGCAACTTACAACCCTCATTATGATAAACTGCATTGATATGCACCTTGTGCACGATTGGTGCTCATACACTGATACAATTGCTGCATAAGTGTCAACGTGCCTAAACGAATCTGCAGACGATTAAAAGTGAAATTAAAGAGTCGCAATGTATTAGAGAAATGGCGTACCATAAGCGCTGACAATGCCTAATGTTGCACGTTAACCTGCTATTAGGAGGCATTTATGCTGAGATATTACCCAGCATATTGCGGGCGGTGCTGTGCCCGTCTCAACGAACTGGACGCGGCAACGATACATGTTTTGTGTCAGGGAATTCATAAGGGTTGAACTTTGATAATATGACGACCCTGGAGTGCAATATGACCGCTACAGCGGGGCGTCTCTTAAATCAAATCCTTGGCCTTGGGATTGCACTGCATGTTAGGTAGCTCAGTGTGACAGTAGTTGGATGATCCCGGTCTCCGCGAACTCACACACAGTGTTCATCCTGTTCATTCCGCGTGTTTAGACGCGAATTCAGCTCCGAGGTGCGGTATGATGCCGACACAGAATGCGCCGACTATCTGTATTATTGATTCATCTCTGCATTTTGCGTCAGAACGGTGCACGCTTCGAGGCAACATACAACGCGAGATCCGCCTTCAGTCGGGCAGAAGCGGCCGTTCAAGCATTCCTGCTTGTAGTTCCGAGGTTGGCCGTGTGGTGGCACTGCGGTCGTTAACGTTTCACAGAGCTGTTGCTGTCAACCGGAAGCAGGCCACAATATGCTCGACAAAATAATGGCAATTAAAACATATAGCAAATGATTAAGCAATTTTGCCATTGACGGAAACAATGCCACATTGTTTCTATTTGCATAGGATGCCCTGCCCATCTTCATTAAGGTGACATATCCCGAATCACGAATTGTAGGCGGTTATTATGCATAGACGAGTCTCCTGCACCAGTGAGAACATTTCCAGGAAGTTGTGTCCTATGGTGAAGAATGGCTTGTTTTCAGTGCGTAATCGATAACTTTATTTGTATCTCTCCGACAAGCCAAAATTGACGTATCATAATTTCCGTTCAATTTGTGTTACCTCTTCCTTGATCGGCAAAAACCCGCTGTGATAATGCTAATTAGCATTTAATTGTATCCATGGTCAATTAAAAACAAACAATACCAGCTGATAGTATTACGCACCCTTCATTGTCATAACTGCAAAATGTGTGCTTAATTTAAAGTTGATTGGGTATTTATTGCATTTTTAGGCCAATGTGACTATTGTAATTACAAGAAGCTTCCTAGCCTTCCGCTAACACGCCGCTGCATTATGTAGAAGAACAACAGACATTCCCTTTAAGCTGTTGTCTGTTTAAGCGATAATAATCAACAAAATAGTTATACCAGTAAACCGCCCTTATTGGGTCAAGAACCGAGGGATGACTCTCAAGTATTCGTTCCCAATGCAAGAAGCACTTAAAAACCTTGCTTTGTATTAACAGAGACGAGGCGAATTGCTTACCGACTGTATTATAGACTGTAAAGTCATGGGCTGGAGACTGCAGTAACTCACACAACGCTAACACTATGGGCTGGAGACTGTAGTAACTCACACAACAATAACACCACGGGCTGGAGACTGCAGTAGCACACACAACACTAACACCACGGGCTGGAGACTGCAGTAGCACACACAACACTAACACCACGGGCTGGAGACTGCAGTAGCGCACACAACAGTAACACTATGGGATGAAGACTGTAGTAACTCACACAACAGTAACACCACGGGCTGGAGACTGTAGTAACTCACACAACAATAACACCACGGGCTGGAGACTGCAGTAGCACACACAACACTAACACCACGGGCTGGAGACTGCAGTAGCGCACACAACAATAACACCACGGGCTGGAGACTGTAGTAACTCACACAACAGTAACACCACGGGCTGGAGACTGTAGTAACTCACACAACAATAACACCACGGGCTGGAGACTGTAGTAACTCACACAACAATAACACTATGGGCTGGAGACTGCAGTAACTCACACAACAGTAACACTACGGGCTGGAGACTGTAGTAACTCACACAACAGTAACACCACGGGCTGGAGACTGCAGTAACTCACACAACAGTAACACTATGGGCTGGAGACTGTAGTAACTCACACAACAATAACACCACGGGCTGGAGACTGTAGTAACTCACACAACAATAACACCACGGGCTGGAGACTGTAGTAACTCACACAACAATAACACCACGGGCTGGAGACTGTAGTAACTCACACAACAATAACACTACGGGCTGGAGACTGTAGTAACTCACACAACAGTAACACTACGGGCTGGAGACTGTAGTAACTCACACAACAATAACACCACGGGCTGGAGACTGTAGTAACTCACACAACAGTAACACCACGGGCTGGAGACTGCAGTAACTCACACAACAGTAACACTATGGGCTGGAGACTGTAGTAACTCACACAACAATAACACCACGGGCTGGAGACTGTAGTAACTCACACAACAATAACACCACGGGCTGGAGACTGTAGTAACTCACACAACAATAACACCACGGGCTGGAGACTGTAGTAACTCACACAACAATAACACTACGGGCTGGAGACTGTAGTAACTCACACAACAGTAACACTACGGGCTGGAGACTGTAGTAACTCACACAACAATAACACTACGGGCTGGAGACTGCAGTAACTCACACAACAGTAACACTATGGGCTGGAGACTGTAGTAACTCACACAACAATAACACCACGGGCTGGAGACTGTAGTAACTCACACAACAATAACACCACGGGCTGGAGACTGTAGTAACTCACACAACAATAACACTACGGGCTGGAGACTGTAGCAACTCACACAACAGTAACACTACGGGCTGGAGACTGCAGTAACTCACACAACGCTAACACCACGGGCTGGAGACTGTAGTAACTCACACAACAATAACACCATGGGCTGGAGACTGCAGTAACTCACACAACAGTAACACCACGGGCTGGAGACTGTAGTAACTCACACAACAGTAACACTATGGGCTGGAGACTGTAGTAACTCACACAACAGTAACACCACGGGCTGGAGACTGTAGTAACTCACACAACAGTAACACCACGGGCTGGAGACTGTAGTAACTCACACAACAATAACACCACGGGCTGGAGACTGTAGTAACTCACACAACAATAACACCACGGGCTGGAGACTGCAGTAGCGCACACAACAATAACACCACGGGCTGGAGACTGTAGTAACTCACACAACAATAACACCACGGGCTGGAGACTGTAGTAACTCACACAACAATAACACCACGGGCTGGAGACTGTAGTAACTCACACAACAATAACACCACAGGCTGGAGACTGTAGTAACTCACACAACAATAACACCACGGGCTGGAGACTGTAGTAACTCACACAACAATAACACCACGGGCTGGAGACTGCAGTAGCGCACACAACAATAACACCACGGGCTGGAGACTGTAGTAACTCACACAACAATAACACCACGGGCTGGAGACTGTAGTAACTCACACAACAGTAACACTATGGGCTGGAGACTGTAGTAACTCACACAACAATAACACCACGGGCTGGAGACTGTAGTAACTCACACAACAATAACACCACGGGCTGGAGACTGCAGTAGCGCACACAACAATAACACCACGGGCTGGAGACTGCAGTAGCGCACACAACAATAACACCACGGGCTGGAGACTGCAGTAGCGCACACAACAATAACACCACGGGCTGGAGACTGTAGTAACTCACACAACAATAACACCACGGGCTGGAGACTGCAGTAGCGCACACAACAGTAACACTATGGCCTGGAGACTGCAGTAACTCACACAACAATAACATCACGGGCTGGAGACTGCAGTAGCGCACACAACAATAACACCACGGGCTGCAGACTGCAGTAGCGCACACAACAATAACACCACGGGATGGAGACTGCAGTAGCGCACACAACAGTAACACTATGGGCTGGAGACTGCAGTAACTCACACAACAATAACACCACGGGCTGGAGACTGCAGTAGCGCACACAACAATAACACCACGGGCTGGAGACTGTAGTAACTCACACAACAATAACACCACGGGCTGGAGACTGTAGTAACTCACACAACAATAACACCACGGGCTGGAGACTGTAGTAACTCACACAACAATAACACCACGGGCTGGAGACTGTAGTAACTCACACAACAATAACACCACGGGCTGGAGACTGTAGTAACTCACACAACAATAACACCACGGGCTGGAGACTGTAGTAACTCACACAACAATAACACCACGGGCTGGAGACTGTAGTAACTCACACAACAATAACACCACGGGCTGGAGACTGTAGTAACTCACACAACAATAACACCACGGGCTGGAGACTGTAGTAACTCACACAACAATAACACCACGGGCTGGAGACTGTAGTAACTCACACAACAATAACACCACGGGCTGGAGACTGCAGTAGCGCACACAACAGTAACACCACGGGCTGGAGACTGTAGTAACTCACACAACAATAACACCACGGGCTGGAGACTGTAGTAACTCACACAACAATAACACCACGGGCTGGAGACTGTAGTAACTCACACAACAATAACACCACGGGCTGGAGACTGTAGTAACTCACACAACAATAACACCACGGGCTGGAGACTGTAGTAACTCACACAACAATAACACCACGGGCTGGAGACTGTAGTAACTCACACAGCAATAACACCACGGGCTGGAGACTGTAGTAACTCACACAACAATAACACCACGGGCTGGAGACTGCAGTAGCGCACACAACAGTAACACTATGGGATGGAGACTGCAGTAGCGCACACAACAGTAACACTATGGGCTGGAGACTGTAGTAACTCACACAACAATAACACCACGGGCTGGAGACTGTAGTAACTCACACAACAATAACACCACGGGCTGGAGACTGCAGTAGCGCACACAACAGTAACACTATGGGATGGAGACTGCAGTAGCGCACACAACAGTAACACTATGGGCTGGAGACTGCAGTAACTCACACAACAGTAACACTATGGGCTGGAGACTGTAATAACTCACACAAAGCTAACACCACGGGCTGGAGACTGCAGTAGCGCACACAACAGTAACACTATGGGATGGAGACTGCAGTAGCGCACACAACAGTAACACTATGGGCTGGAGACTGTAGTAACTCACACAACAATAACACCACGGGCTGGAGACTGTAGTAACTCACACAACAATAACACCATGGGCTGGAGACTGCAGTAGCGCACACAACAGTAACACTATGGGATGGAGACTGCAGTAGCGCACACAACAGTGACACTATGGGCTGGAGACTGCAGTAACTCACACAACAGTAACACTATGGGCTGGAGACTGCAGTAGCGCACACAACAGTAACACCACGGGCTGGAGACTGTAGTAACTCACACAACAATAACACCACGGGCTGGAGACTGTAGTAACTCACACAACAGTAACACTATGGGATGGAGACTGTAGTAACTCACACAACAGTAACACCACGGGCTGGAGACTGTAGTAACTCACACAACAATAACACCACGGGCTGGAGACTGTAGTAACTCACACAACAATAACACCACGGGCTGGAGACTGCAGTAGCGCACACAACAGTAACACTATGGGATGGAGACTGCAGTAGCGCACACAACAGTAACACTATGGGCTGGAGACTGCAGTAACTCACACAACAGTAACACTATGGGCTGGAGACTGCAGTAGCGCATACAACATTAACACTATGGGCTGGAGACTGCAGTAACTCACACAACAATAACACCACGGGCTGGAGACTGCAGTAGCGCACAACAGTAACACTATGGGCTGGAGACTGCAGTAGCGCACACAACAGTAGCACTATGGGATGGAGACTGCAGTAACGCACACAACAGTAATATCCACAGGCTGGAGACTGCAGTAGCGCACACAACAGTAACATTATGTTGTGTTGCCGACTTCTGGAGACTGCAGTAGCGCACACAACAGTAAAGCCACGTGCTGGAGACTGCAGTAGCGCACACAACAATAACACTATGGGCTGGAGACTGCAGTAGCGCACACAACAGTAAAGCCACGGGCTGGAGACTGCAGTAGCGCACACAACAGTAACACTATGGGCTGGAGACTGCAGTAACTCACACAACAGTAACACTATGGGCTGGAGACTGCAGTAGCGCACACAACAGTAACACTATGGTGTGGAGACTGCAGTAGCGCACACAACAGTAACACTATGGGCTGGAGACTGCAGTAGCGCACACAACAGTAACACTATGGGCTGGAGACTGCAGTAACGCACACAACAGTAATACCCACAGGCTGGAGACTGCAGTAGCGCACACAACAGTAACACCATGAGCTGGAGACTGCAGTAACGCACACAACAGTAACACTATGGGCTGGAGACTGCAGTAGTGCACACAACAGTAATACCCACAGGCTGGAGACCGCAGTACCGCAGACCGCACAACATTAACACTATAGGCTGGCGACTGCAGTAGCGCAGATAACAGTAACACCATGAACTGGGGATTGCAAAATCGTACACCAAGAAAACACCAAGGTAAAATGTTAGGCAATATCACCAGAAATTGTACTGGTAAACATTCTACCAGCATAAGAACTACAATGCGACAGAGTGGCGCTGGATGAATTAACGTGAGATTTTTTCAACCTGGACTAGTAAAACGCCTTATTGGGCGACGACGGAGCGGGCTTTACCTCGATGCCGTCCAGTGTTTGTGTTTGTGTTTGTGTGGTGTGTATAGTCTTCGCGATGTTGAGAGTATTTATACATTCAATATCCGAACACAAGTATGTGATGTTTGTTGACGCTTATGTTTAGATTCGGGAATGTTCGTATCCAGGCGGCATTAGAATGCATGAACAGGCGGGCGGCGGCATTATAATGCATGAACAGGCGGCATTAGAATGCATGAACAGGCGGCATTAGAATGCATGAACAGGCGGCATTATAATGCATGAACAGGCGGCATTAGAATGCATGAACAGGCGGCATTATAATGCATGAACAGGCGGCATTAGAATGCATGAACAGGCGGCATTAGAATGCATGAACAGGCGGCATTAGAATGCATGAACAGGCGGCATTAGAATGCATGAACAGGCGGCATTAGAATGCATGAACAGGCGGCATTAGAATGCATGAACAGGCGGCATTATAATGCATGAACAGGCGGCATTAGAATGCATGAACAGGCGGGCGGCGGCATTATAATGCATGAACAGGCGGCATTAGAATGCATGAACAGGCGGCATTATAATGCATGAACAGGCGGCATTATAATGCATGAACAGGCGGCATTAGAATGCATGAACAGGCGGCATTAGAATGCATGAACAGGCGGCATTATAATGCATGAACAGGCGGCATTATAATGCATGAACAGGCGGCATTAGAATGCATGAACAGGCGGCATTAGAATGCATGAACAGGCGGCATTATAATGCATGAACAGGCGGCATTAGAATGCATGAACAGGCGGCATTAGAATGCATGAACAGGCGGCATTAGAATGCATGAACAGGCGGCATTATAATGCATGAACAGGCGGCATTAGAATGCATGAACAGGCGGGCGGCGGCATTATAATGCATGAACAGGCGGCATTAGAATGCATGAACAGGCGGCATTAGAATGCATGAACAGGCGGCATTATAATGCATGAACAGGCGGCATTAGAATGCATGAACAGGCGGCATTAGAATGCATGAACAGGCGGCATTAGAATGCATGAACAGGCGGCATTATAATGCATGAACAGGCGGCATTAGAATGCATGAACAGGCGGGCGGCGGCATTATAATGCATGAACAGGCGGCATTAGAATGCATGAACAGGCGGCATTAGAATGCATGAACAGGCGGCATTAGAATGCATGAACAGGCGGCATTAGAATGCATGAACAGGCGGGCGGCGGCATTATAATGCATGAACAGGCGGCATTAGAATGCATGAACAGGCGGCATTAGAATGCATGAACAGGCGGCATTAGAATGCATGAACAGGCGGCATTAGAATGCATGAACAGGCGGCATTAGAATGCATGAACAGGCGGCATTAGAATGCATGAACAGGCGGCATTATAATGCATGAACAGGCGGCATTATAATGCATGAACAGGCGGCATTATAATGCATGAACAGGCGGCATTAGAATGCATGAACAGGCGGCATTAGAATGCATGAACAGGCGGCATTATAATGCATGAACAGGCGGCATTAGAATGCATGAACAGGCGGCATTATAATGCATGAACAGGCGGCATTATAATGCATGAACAGGCGGCATTAGAATGCATGAACAGGCGGCATTATAATGCATGAACAGGCGGCATTAGAATGCATGAACAGGCGGCATTAGAATGCATGAACAGGCGGCATTATAATGCATGAACAGGCGGCATTATAATGCATGAACAGGCGGCATTAGAATGCATGAACAGGCGGCATTAGAATGCATGAACAGGCGGCATTAGAATGCATGAACAGGCGGCATTAGAATGCATGAACAGGCGGCATTATAATGCATGAACAGGCGGCATTATAATGCATGAACAGGCGGCATTATAATGCATGAACAGGCGGCATTATAATGCATGAACAGGCGGCATTAGAATGCATGAACAGGCGGCATTAGAATGCATGAACAGGCGGCATTAGAATGCATGAACAGGCGGCATTAGAATGCATGAACAGGCGGCATTAGAATGCATGAACAGGCGGCATTAGAATGCATGAACAGGCGGCATTAGAATGCATGAACAGGCGGCATTATAATGCATGAACAGGCGGCATTATAATGCATGAACAGGCGGCATTATAATGCATGAACAGGCGGCATTATAATGCATGAACAGGCGGCATTATAATGCATGAACAGGCGGCATTATAATGCATGAACAGGCGGCATTAGAATGCATGAACAGGCGGCATTATAATGCATGAACAGGCGGCATTAGAATGCATGAACAGGCGGGCGGCGGCATTATAATGCATGAACAGGCGGCATTAGAATGCATGAACAGGCGGCATTAGAATGCATGAACAGGCGGCATTAGAATGCATGAACAGGCGGCATTAGAATGCATGAACAGGCGGCATTATAATGCATGAACAGGCGGCATTAGAATGCATGAACAGGCGGGCGGCGGCATTATAATGCATGAACAGGCGGCATTAGAATGCATGAACAGGCGGCATTAGAATGCATGAACAGGCGGCATTATAATGCATGAACAGGCGGCATTAGAATGCATGAACAGGCGGGCGGCGGCATTATAATGCATGAACAGGCGGCATTAGAATGCATGAACAGGCGGCATTAGAATGCATGAACAGGCGGCATTAGAATGCATGAACAGGCGGCATTAGAATGCATGAACAGGCGGCATTAGAATGCATGAACAGGCGGGCGGCGGCATTAGAATGCATGAACAGGCGGCATTAGAATGCATGAACAGGCGGCATTAGAATGCATGAACAGGCGGCATTATAATGCATGAACAGGCGGCATTAGAATGCATGAACAGGCGGCATTAGAATGCATGAACAGGCGGCATTAGAATGCATGAACAGGCGGCATTAGAATGCATGAACAGGCGGCATTAGAATGCATGAACAGGCGGGCGGCGGCATTAGAATGCATGAACAGGCGGCATTAGAATGCATGAACAGGCGGCATTATAATGCATGAACAGGCGGCATTATAATGCATGAACAGGCGGCATTATAATGCATGAACAGGCGGCATTATAATGCATGAACAGGCGGCATTATAATGCATGAACAGGCGGCATTAGAATGCATGAACAGGCGGCATTATAATGCATGAACAGGCGGCATTAGAATGCATGAACAGGCGGGCGGCGGCATTATAATGCATGAACAGGCGGCATTAGAATGCATGAACAGGCGGCATTATAATGCATGAACAGGCGGCATTATAATGCATGAACAGGCGGCATTATAATGCATGAACAGGCGGCATTATAATGCATGAACAGGCGGCATTATAATGCATGAACAGGCGGCATTAGAATGCATGAACAGGCGGGCGGCGGCATTATAATGCATGAACAGGCGGCATTAGAATGCATGAACAGGCGGGCGGCGGCATTATAATGCATGAACAGGCGGCATTAGAATGCATGAACAGGCGGCATTAGAATGCATGAACAGGCGGCATTAGAATGCATGAACAGGCGGGCGGCGGCATTAGAATGCATGAACAGGCGGCATTAGAATGCATGAACAGGCGGCATTAGAATGCATGAACAGGCGGCATTAGAATGCATGAACAGGCGGCATTAGAATGCATGAACAGGCGGCATTAGAATGCATGAACAGGCGGCATTAGAATGCATGAACAGGCGGCATTAGAATGCATGAACAGGCGGCATTAGAATGCATGAACAGGCGGCATTATAATGCATGAACAGGCGGCATTAGAATGCATGAACAGGCGGCATTATAATGCATGAACAGGCGGCATTAGAATGCATGAACAGGCGGCATTATAATGCATGAACAGGCGGCATTATAATGCATGAACAGGCGGCATTATAATGCATGAACAGGCGGCATTATAATGCATGAACAGGCGGCATTATAATGCATGAACAGGCGGCATTAGAATGCATGAACAGGCGGGCGGCGGCATTATAATGCATGAACAGGCGGCATTATAATGCATGAACAGGCGGCATTAGAATGCATGAACAGGCGGGCGGCGGCATTATAATGCATGAACAGGCGGCATTAGAATGCATGAACAGGCGGCATTAGAATGCATGAACAGGCGGCATTAGAATGCATGAACAGGCGGCATTAGAATGCATGAACAGGCGGCATTAGAATGCATGAACAGGCGGCATTAGAATGCATGAACAGGCGGCATTAGAATGCATGAACAGGCGGCATTAGAATGCATGAACAGGCGGCATTAGAATGCATGAACAGGCGGGCGGCGGCATTAGAATGCATGAACAGGCGGCATTATAATGCATGAACAGGCGGCATTAGAATGCATGAACAGGCGGCATTAGAATGCATGAACAGGCGGGCGGCGGCATTAGAATGCATGAACAGGCGGCATTAGAATGCATGAACAGGCGGCATTAGAATGCATGAACAGGCGGCATTAGAATGCATGAACAGGCGGCATTAGAATGCATGAACAGGCGGCATTAGAATGCATGAACAGGCGGCATTATAATGCATGAACAGGCGGCATTAGAATGCATGAACAGGCGGCATTAGAATGCATGAACAGGCGGCATTAGAATGCATGAACAGGCGGCATTAGAATGCATGAACAGGCGGCATTAGAATGCATGAACAGGCGGCATTAGAATGCATGAACAGGCGGGCTTCTGTCATGCAACTTATCACCATTGGTTTTGGCTTATTTCGACAGGGTAGATTGAAGGCGCTCTTACAAGTGAATCACGGAATCATCCTTCGTGAGATTGCCACCGTTTTCGCAAACCACGAGCTTAAGATACATTGAATTTGTTTTCTGGTTATAATTGAAATGGGTGTTATAAAAAGTAACTAGTACCTATAATGAATTCAACATAATGTTTGCTCGAGATGTAGACAAAACGAAGCAGAATGTAGAGTTCAAACCATACAAACCATTTTGAGGCTTACAGTTTGTATTCTATTCAACTATCCGGACATCCTACGAGTCACCGCCTCATCATTCTCGGCCATCAC
Organism: Chirona hameri; assembly: GCA_036785665.1. NCBI lineage: Eukaryota > Metazoa > Arthropoda > Thecostraca > Balanomorpha > Balanidae > Chirona > Chirona hameri. The sequence goes on from JAXIVJ010004001.1 coordinate 21,201, forward strand.
CAATCCGCGCACCGGTTTGTTCAGGTTCCGTCAGTTGTGTTCCACCTGAACGCGGCTGACCTCGGCAGACGCCGCCGCTGCCCGTGTTGCCGACTTCTCGCCCGTGAGTCTCCGTTATGTCACAGCGTGGCCGCTTTTTACCCGGGGCCGCGCCGAAGGAGACTTTCGCTAGCAATGCCGCCGCCGCTGCCGCTGCCATCGGCACACCCGCTCTCGCTTTTAACCGGGCGGTGCTCGGCGCGTGCGGACCGGGGCGGGCCGGGAGGGGCGGGCCGGGTTGTCCGCTGAGCTCCGACAGATGGTGCCTCCTCCGCCTCACTGCCGGCTCGTCACCAGAAAAGGCGCCAGAAAAGAAAGTCCTTCGTCAGCCTACTGCTGCTGGCCAGTTGGCGGCGCTGATAGCTCGCTGATAGCTGATAGCTGATAGCTGATAGCTGATAGCTGATAGCTGATAGCTGATAGCTGATAGCTGATAGCTGATAGCTCGGTGACGGCGCGAATAGCTGATAGCTCGGTGACGGCGCTGATAGCTGACGGCGCTAATAGCTGATATCTCGGTGACGGCGCTGATAGCTGACGGCGCTAATAGCTGATAGCTCGGTGACGGCGCTGATAGCTGACGGCGCTAATAGCTGATAGCTCGCTGATGGGGTGCTCGACGGGTCGAAGTTGAGAGTGAGCGTGTCTGTGTGTTTGTGTGTGGCCAACGCTTGGTAAAAAGTCAGAGTCCGATATGAGTGTACGCCGGCAAATGACCGGTGGATGGTCTGATGGTCTGATGGTTTGATGGTCTGATGGTCTGATGGTCTGATGGTCTGATGGTCTGATGGTCTGACAGATGTGTATGGCTGTGTAGTATAGCAACTCCCTTCAGTGTACATCACCTAGCGACGTAGTGGGCTCCCGGTGATGGGCTAGGTCACACCCTTGACATGGTCCTTGACATGGGCGCGCCAGGTGACGGAGTCAGTCTGATCTGTGGCATGAGCTCTCACGGTGACTGACTGGGCACGACCTATGGCACGGGCGCGCCCTGGGACTGACAGCCTCCCACCCTGCACACGCCTGCCTCTCTCAATCCGCCGTCTGCCACCCTGCACACGTCTGCCTCTCTCAATCCGCCGCCTCCCACCCTGCACACGCCTGCCTCTCTCAATCCTTCCTCTGCCACCCTGCACACGCCTGCCTCTCTCAATCCGCCGTCTGCCACCCTTCACACGTCTGCCTCTCTCAATCCGCCGTCTGCCACGACGCTCGGCAGCCGGCTCATTACCGTTCATATCGTCAGAGTATCCGGTGCTGCAGACGCTTCCTGGTCTGTCTGCCCGCCGCCTCTGAGACCACCGCTGCCAGACGCGAGGCTGAGCTGTGGTCGCTTCAGTGAGTCTCACCCCTGAAGACCCCCCCCCCCGCCCCCGCAGGTACCCCGCGGGCCTCCGCCGCCCCCGCGGTCTCCCGCAGCTCCGGCAGAGCTGAAGGCCGGCCCCGCCCCTGCCGAGGGGGCGTGCCCGATCCATTTCACCCCGCTTCTAACTGTGGTGGTCCGATTACATCTGTCGAGCGGAGCCGATGCTGGACAGATGGAGCGGATACTGATGGGTACCGTTGAGTGCTCGTGTTGATGTTTGTTGTTGCTTTCGTGTGATTAGTTCTTATGCAACGCGTTCTGACATGCTGTCGGCGTAGAAAGTGATCAAGGTCCATTCCTACACACGCATTCAGATCGCTATATCAAATCAAATATGCCACACAGTAATTTAATACAACGATCATTAGCAAGTGCCTCTGCCGATCAGCAAATACCTAGCCACAAGAATGTAGCCAGTACAGTTTCTAGTAAAGCCGCTCAGTCATGTATTATTTGTTCCATACCTGTAGTGTCAATTATTGCCTGGCTTTACTTCCTTAATTAGGGGACTTCCACTTAGCTGTTTTTTGCGCTGACCACAGCTCTTAACTTCATTGGTGGCATTCCATTTAGCAGGTGGAAGACTATAGCTAAAATATTTTTGTCATAAAGACTTCATAATCTATAGACGGTACCTCCATCACAATGTGATATCCGACCACCCACGATAAATGCCATCGAGGCGGCCACAGCCATTTAAACGAGAGGCACTGGACAACATTCAAACGAGATGGAATACCGATTGGATTTATGATGATTTCGGAAACACTAACAAAAGACATTAGGAAGTTTATGCTGTGCATTTATTCTCGCCGTAGCCATTCCATGCTAATGGTATTACACAGGTCAATTCAGTTCATATATTTGCGAATCATTCCACGTTGTGGTTTAGTGTTTGATTCGTTTACAAAGTACAACGATTCGGAGAGTACAACACTAACAACACCGTCCCGTTGAGTACATAGAGGCATACACAGCCATCGGTCACAGACGCTAATACAGTGATGTCTAAATCAGACGCTAAACGTTAATACAGATGCTAATACAAATGCTAAATCATCTTTGCGCCAAAGATGAGATGTCAAATCAAAGATGATTTGGTAGAACGGCGAGAATATCTGGTAGCGTACGAGCAGCCGAGGCGGCTGCCAGCAGGCTGTTTCAGGACAGAGCTGCACGGTATGAGAAGGCACCTACTGTGAGCCAAGGAAAGCCGACACGGAGGAAGCTGTAACTCGCCACTGGCTGTTGCGCGAGTAACTCGTTGTGACACGGCCGAACGTCGGACAAATAACGACTGGACAGCTTCCGAAGTGTTTGCATCATTAAAAGCCTTGAAGACTTTGATGCAGTCACGATGTTTGACCAGGTCGTCAATTTTTCGCCATCCAGGCACATAGCCAAGGGGGGGGGGGGGGGGGCGGCCGCCCCCTCCCCCTGGAGGCCAGGAGGGCCCTTTTCGGCGCGCTGCGCGCGCCAAAAAGTGCCGACGAGACCGTGCGAAGCGCGGTATCATGGGCTCTTTAGCGTGGTCTTTAGAGAGTTTAGAGCACTGCAGAGGCCCTTTAGGGCCACCAGGACCCTCTCTGAAAGACCAGAGGGCACCTTGTACGTTCAAAAGAGCCCTGTGCATGTCAGAGGGGCCCCTGGCCAGACCAAAAGGGCCCCTGAGCGGGTGCGAGGGCCCCTGAACACGTCGAATGGCCCCTAGCCAGCACAGAGGGCCCCTGGACAGGTCGAGAGGCCCCTGAGCATGTCGGCAGGACGACACAGCAGCCACCACAGTCCCTTGCCAGGTCATAAGGGCCCCTGAGCAGGCTGGAGGGCCCTTGGACAGGCCCTAGAGGGCCCCTGGGAAGTTCAAAGGGCCCTGTGCAGGTCAGAGGGGACCCTGACCAGACTGAAAGGGCCCCTAGGTGGGTCAGGACGGCCCCTGAACATGCCGAATGGGCCCCTAGTCAGCACGGAGGGGCCCAGGGAAGGTCGGAGGGCCACTTGATCATGTCGGCAGGGCGACAAAGCAAACCAGCGCAGTCCGACCAGAAGAATCGTTGGGCAGATCGGAGGGGCTCCTGGACAAGTCAGAGGGCCCCTGGCTAGACCGAAACGGTCCCTGGGCCAGTTGGAAGGGCCCTTGAACATGTCGAATGAGTTTCTAGCCAGACTGGAGGGGCCCCTGGGCAGGTCGGAGGGGCCCCTGAGCATGTCAGCAGGGTGACAAAGCAGCCAGTTCAGTCCCTGGCCAGGTCGGAAGGATCTCTGAACAGACCGAATGGGCCCCTTGACACACAAGAAGGGCTTCTTGGAAGGTCAGAGGAGTCCCTGGTCAGACCGGAAGGGCCCAAAGCACGTAGAGACCCCAGATGAAGATGAAATACAAAAAAGACTTACTCCAGAATACAAATATTCAAATAGGAGCTTTCGGGTATATTGTAACACCCTTCGGCAGCGATTAAGAGGCATTCGGTAACAGGTCATTGCTCGTCTTTAACCCTATTTGTAACAGGCTCCTGGCTACCCCTATTTGTAACAGGGGGGGGGGGGGGGATTCCGCCCCCCCCCCCCCCGGAGATCTCGAGATCTACCCGTCCGATTTTCATAAATGAAACGGTGTTTGCTTCCCCTCAACACGATCTACATTTCTAAATGATACAAAAATTGAAATTTTGGATAGGGGGGCAATAGGGGGGCAAAAACTACAAATTTTAGTGGTATTTTTGATCCAACATAGCTTTCATGTTTATCGACCGATTTTAACACAACTAATAGGAATCGATAGAGATTGAATTGGAAATTGATATATGATGGTGACGTTTGAAAATTCAAACTCATAGGCGTGTGCAGGTCACTCAATATGGGGGTGAAGTAAATGCGTAATAAAACTATTTGTTTATGTTTTTTTATAAATGAAATGGTATCTGATTGTGACATTAGAAAAAAACTGTTATAAAACATTTTTTTTTGCCATAGGCAGTACCAGGTTAGTGAAAAAAAGAGGTCAAATTGGAAAAAAATATTAACCGCAGACAAGTTGCTACCCAGCACTATAAATATGTTACTGATCGTAGATAGTTCCTTTTTGCATGTTGTACTTCATCATAGGCGCATCCAGGATCCACACTGGGGCGGCACAAGACCTTTTGATAAGTATATTATCCGCTATTATGATACTAACTAGTCAACAGTGACTATTTCACTACAACTTCAATTAATATTGCTTACCCACCTTTTTACCCTACCTGGACTCGCCTATTATCTTATAATCGTTCGTAGAGTAGCCTGTGGTGCGTGTTTCATTTGAAAACTGCAGTATGTTATGTCATTGTACGCCCATGCCTCTTAGTTTCCTTGCAATAATATGACCCCCTTTCTTCCATTCCTGAGCGCGCCTCTGCCAAAAATGACTTTATTCCCTTTTCTGGCCTCATATTTGCATATATCATTATAAGCTAAACGTCTATTGCGCCGTTATCACTGGCATATCGTCATCACCATGCCAGTCACCCCCTTTTAATGTGCCTGAACACGCCCCTGAAACTCTATATGTAAAACATTATGCAAATAATGGAAGCAGAAGCTGTCTTTTACATCTCGGTAGCTATAAATGTCCCCTACATCACTCTATTGGCGTCCCGCCAAGCATTGAATACTTCCTGGAACCCCCCCTCCTTTTCAAGCCCCTGAAATGCAATTTTTATGATATTTCATTAACATCAACTAATTTGCACTTGTTGCAATCACCGTAAACCGATGTAACGCTTTCATACTTGAGGCAGTTAGGAAGAAACCCGTGAAGGTCGCATTTCCGTATTATCGCCAAATGTCGCCTCCGAACCCACCCAAAACTGTGCCCTGGAACCGCCTCTGTTCAGGTTAAGAACTCAAAATTTTGACTCCATATGCGGTATTCAATTCTATGAAAAGTCCCAAAATTTCATGGGCCTGCTTCCAGCCATTCTGGAGATATCTGCGAAAAATATGAGGGGGGGGGGGCGGAATCCGCCCCCCTGTTACAAATAGGGTTAAGACGAGCAATGCTATTTTACTTAATATCTATAATATCTTACTCGCTAACGAAGGGTGTTACAATATACCCGCAAGCTCCGATTTTATTTTTCTTGTAGAGTAAGCCCTCTTTGTATTTAATATATATCACCCACTCCACATCATGTATTTTCGCGGATCCCAGATGAGCCCCTGAACAGGTCAGAAGGGCGTTGAAAAGGTCGGAGGGGCCCCTAGACGATCTGAAGGGATACTGGGCCTTTCAGCAGTAAGAATGCAGTTGTCCAGGGAATACAACTTTTTTTTTCGCCGCTCCGCGGCGCAATTTAACTACAAATTAAATTATAAGCGGGTTAGAAAAAAAACGTGCCGTTTCTCGGCGCATTTATGTGTTTTGTTGCTACTTTCCTATATAATTGGGAAAAATAGTTCACTTAGCACCTTTTTCCGCACTTTTAAACGCGCACTAACATTTTTAGAGGTCCGCACCATACGCAATGTGACGCATTGATGATAATGCATATCTAGGGCATAAGACTCAAAATTTTCGCGACGCTTCGCGGCGCAATTTGTTGAGTAGTTCCAGGTCTTGAGCTTACAAAAAATCCAAGATGGTATAGCTGATTCCAAATTGTTGTCGCTGGTTCCAAAGTTGATATGGCATTTTTTTTTTAAAACTCCAGCTCGTAAAAGTTGGTATGGCCCATGCCATACCCAGGCGCGGATCCAGGGGGGGGGGCTAGGGCGCCCGTACAAACGCGCCCGTAGGGCGCAACTTTTTGTATGTCGCCCCCCCCCCTGACCGAAATCCTGGATCCGCATCTGAATTACCTGTCATATTGCATTTTCCATCCGTGTAACGTGCCTTTTCATCCGTTTTGTTTGGCCCTTTCAACGCTTGGGAAGGGGCCCTTTCAGCGCTCGGGAAGTGGTCTCTTTCAAGGCGCCGCCCCCTCCCCCTGGACGAAATCCTGGCTACGTGCCTGGCGCCAGCCAAGTTGATCTAAAATAGGTGAAATGTGGTCAATTTTTTCGAGCATTCGTATGTGTTAGTATATGTCACTATCCGAGCCGCAAAATTGATTATTTTTTTTAATGCTGTACAAGTGACAGGCTCCAGCTCCGCCCCAGATTGAGATACAGTAGATGATGTGGGGAAACACGTGAGCATGAATAATGATCTTGCGGGTCTCTGGTGTGAGGTGGTGACGAATTTTGTAAAGTGAAAGAAGAATGGAGTTGCACTTTTTGACAACATTGGATATATGCTCCTCCCATGCTAATGTTTTGTCAAAAACCATTCTGTGCATCTTCACGGACGGGGAGGGGACCAGGACGTGAACGGATATGTTGATTGATAAGGAACTGGTGCTTTTTAGAGACTGGGAGGTGCCGGCAAGAAGAAGAGTTGTTTTGGTAGGATTCATTTTTAAGAAGTTAAATTTAAAGTAGGATTGGACAGACCGGAACTTTCGTGTATAGTGTCTCCTCCTGGTGAGATTTCAGAGCGCTGAGCTGGTTTGAAGGAGAGGAGGCTAAGAAGGAGGTGTCATCGGCATAGAATGCAAGGTCGTTTGTCCGTGTGGTCCGTGCGTCCGTGTGGCATGGAGGATGCAAGGTCGTTTGTGAAAATGCTGAAGAGGACCGGGCTTGTTAACCCTCGCCAGTGCTGGGGGAGTGTTAACCCTCGCCAGTGCAGGGGGGCATCCCCTCTCCCATGCACTGGCCAGGGTTAACCCGCGCTGTGCCGGGGGGAGTGTTAACCCTCGCCAGTGCAGGGGGGGCATCCCCTCTCCCATGCACTGGCCAGGGTTAACCCGCGCTGTGCCGGGGGGAGTGTTAACCCTCGCCAGTGCAGGGGGGGGGGGCATCCCCTCTCCCATGCACTGGCCAGGGTTAACCCGCGCTGTGCCGGGGGAGAGTGTTAACCCTCGCCAGTGCAGGAGGGGGGGGGGGCATCCCCTCTCCCATGCACTGGCCAGGGTTAACCCGCGCTGTGCCGGGGGGAGTGTTAACCCTCGCCAGTGCAGGGGGGGGGGGGCATCCCCTCTCCCATGCACTGGCCAGGGTTAACCCGCGCTGTGCCGGGGGGAGTGTTAACCCTCGCCAGTGCAGGGGGGGGGGGGGGGGGCATCCCCTCTCCCATGCACTGGCCAGGGTTAACCCGCGCTGTGCCGGGGGGAGTGTTAACCCTCGCCAGTGCAGGGGGGGGGGGGCATCCCCTCTCCCATGCACTGGCCAGGGTTAACCCGCGCTGTGCCGGGGGAGAGTGTTAACCCTCGCCAGTGCAGGGGGAGTGTTAACCCTCGCCAGTGCAGGGGGAGTGTTAACCCTCGCCAGTGCAGGGGGAGTGTTAACCCTCGCTAGTGCAGGGGGAGTGTTAACCCTCGCCAGTGCTGGGGGAGTGTTAACCCTCGCCAGTGCAGGGGGAGTGTTAACCCTCGCCAGTGCAGGGGGGGGGGGGGGTTGATGCCACCCCCTCGTTTTTTTTCGGGAATAACTCGCGTAAATATCAACCGATTGCGATAGAGCTTTCAGTACCCTACTTGTGAACAATTTGACACATGACCCGTGACCTTTGACCTGTTTTTCAAGGTCATGTCAGGCGCAACTGGCGTCCCGTAGTATTGATCCTTGCAACTTGTGCAGTTTCATAGTGTTTGTTTTTCCGGAGCATATGCACAGGTGTTTCCAGGTGACAGTTGTGGTTTCTATTGATATTGTGACCTCGATTGATCTTTTCAGAGGTCAACCGAGGTTACTGACCTCCGATGACCTCATATTACTTTAGCATAATTGTATGCTCATTCGCGATTCTAGCTCGATTAAATTCAATTTATACGCATTTACTATTTAGTTGAATTTCGAGTCATTGACATGACCTCATAGGTCACCTAATGATCTAGGACCTTACAATCGGATATCAATGGCTTCCTCTCGTGACAAGCAACACGCTCGTTTTTTAATCGAAGCTCTAGCCCAATTAGGGGCGAAACGCTAGGGGGGTTGTACCCCTCCCCCTGCACGGTCACGCACTGATCGGACGCTGCACGGGCGAGGGGTAAGGAACCTTGAGGAACGCCGTGAGTCAGAGTTAAGGAAAGGTTACCGACTCTCACCATCTGCCGACGCTCGCCAAGGTAGCTCGCGAACCAGGAGTTGTCAATACCGTGCCATGAAAGTTTGTCAAGCAGGAGTCTGTGGTCAACGCTATCGAAGGCACGTTGTAATTCCTTTTCCTTACGTGTAATTCCTTACACGAAAGGAAAAAGCCGTTTTGGTGATAGTGTATCCCACGACTTGAAATGTGGATCTACATGACAAGTTGCAAATGACTGTGCCGTGACAGAGCTTATCTCTAGACTGCCGCCTGCTGTTGAATCGTGTCGCCTCTCCTCTATCATAGTGAAAGTCGGCACAGCTGCTTAAGGCCAGAATGGATCTCATCGTCTTATCGTTCTTTGTTATGCAGACCTGCACGAGAAAGCGAAATTATCCCGTATTACGTTGTGCTGATTCAGTTGCCGAGCGTTTTAACGTCAACGTAACAACGTCAACTGTGCTTCTAATCCATTGTACCATCGGAATCATGAGGCTAGCTATCACCCTTTTGGTCAGGCAGCTCTACCTGACTGGCCGCCATTGATAAAATTAACGCATTGGCGACAGCCACTCCGCTGAATCCGACAGATTGCTCCTCCGATAAGCACCATTCCCAGGTGCTCCAATTGGCTACCTGGTGTTACCTTACCAGGGACGTCACTTCCAAACGTCACTTACGTCACCAAACGTCACTCACGTCACTTTGAAATGTCAGTACCCGCGAACGGACGGAGAAGCGGGACGAGTTCTGTGTTCCGCTCTGAAGATTCCCGCCAACACGGAAAGCGCGCTGTGTCCGCGCTTGTGCAATGTACCCGGTGTCCGCCGATTATCGGCCTGTGTTGCGGTAGGAGCCGGTTACCTCGGGAACTCCTCAGTATCAGCGGCGGGCAGCCGGCGGAGTGGTGCGGGGTGAAAACAGACCCGCCAGGACCGCCCCGACCGCCGCCAGTCCGCTCACCGATCACGATTTCTTCCTCCCGTGAGCTGAGGCAGCCCGAGAAGAGTCTGAGCGGTGGCTAATCTAACCAGACGATAATTCAAGCACTATGGATGTGACTAGTTGGACCTGAAAGGGTATCTAGTAGGATTAATCAGGGTTAATAGGAGAGACCAGGTCTGATTGCTTGATTGGACAAGCCAGGTCTGGTGGGACAGACCAGGAGACCAGGTCTAGGTGTCGGCTGAGACGGACCAGGTCTAGGTGTCGGCTGAGACGGACCAGGTCTAGGTGTCGGCTGAGACGGACCAGGTCTAGGTGTCGGCTGAGACGGACCAGGTCTAGGTGTCGGCTGAGACGGACCAGGTCTAGGTGTCGGCTGAGACGGACCTGGTCTAGGTGTCGGCTGAGACGGACCAGGTCTAGGTGTCGGCTGAGACGGACCTGGTCTAGGTGTCGGCTGAGACGGAGCAGGTCCTGGTGTGTGATGGGACGGAGCAGGTCCTGGTGTGTGATGGGACGGAGCAGGTCCTGGTGTGTGATGGGACGGAGCAGGTCTTGGTGTGTGATGGGACGGAGCAGGTCCTGGTGTCGGCTGAGACGGACCAGATCTAGGTGTCGGCTGAGACGGAGCAGGTCCCGGTAAGTGATGGGACGGAGCAGGTCCTGGTGTGTGATGGGACGGAGCAGGTCCTGGCGTGTGATGGGACGGAGCAGGTCTTGGTGTGAGATGGGACGGAGCAGGTCCTGGTGTGTGATGAGACGGAGCAGGTCTTGATGTGTGCTGAGACGGAGCAGGTCCTGGTGTGTGATGGGACGGAGCAGGTCCTGGTGTGTGATGAGACGGAGCAGGTCTTGATGTGTGCTGAGACGGAGCAGGTCCTGGTGCGTGATGGGACGGAGCAGGCCCTGGTGTGTGATGGGACGGAGCAGGTCTTGTAGGGTGCTGAGACGGAGCAGGTCCTGGTGTGTGATGGGACGGAGCAGGTCCTGATGTGTGATGGGACGGAGCAGGTCTTGGTGTGAGATGGGACGGAGCAGGTCCTGGTGTGTGATGAGACGGAGCAGGTCTTGATGTGTGCTGAGACGGAGCAGGTCCTGGTGTGTGATGGGACGGAGCAGGCCCTGGTGTGTGATGGGACGGAGCAGGTCTTGTAGGGTGCTGAGACGGAGCAGGTCCTGGTGTGTGATGGGACGGAGCAGGTCCTGGTGTGTGATGGGACGGAGTAGGTCCTGGTGTGTGATGGGACGGAGCAGGCCCTGGTGTGTGATGGGACGGAGCAGGTCCTGGTGTGTGATGGGACGGAGCAGGCCCTGGTGTGTGATGGGACGGAGCAGGTCTTGTAGGGTGCTTAGACGGAGCAGGTCCTGGTGTGTGATGGGACGGAGCAGGCCCTGGTGTGTGATGGGACGGAGCAGGTCTTGATGTGTGCTGAGACGGAGCAGGTCCTGGTGTGTGATGAGACGGAGCAGGTCCTGGTGTGTGATGGGACGGGGCAGGTCTTGGTGTGTGATGGGACGGAGCAGGTCCTGGTGTGTGATGGGACGGGGCAGGTCTTGGTGTGTGATGGGACGGAGCAGGTCCTGGTGTGTGATGGGGCGGGGCAGGTCTTGGTGTGTGATGGGACGGAGCAGGTCCTGGTGTGTGATGGGACGGAGCAGGTCCTGGTGTGTGACGGGACGGAGCAGGTCTAGGTGTCGGCTGAGACGGAGCAGGCCCTGGTGTGTGATGGGACGGGGCAGGTCTAGATGTCGGCTGAGACGGACCAGGTCCTGGTGTGTGATGGGACGGAGCAGGTCTTGGTGTGTGATGGGACGGAGCAGGTCCTGGTGTGTGATGGGACGGGGCAGGTCTTGGTGTGTGATGGGACGGAGCAGGTCTTGGTGTGTGATGGGACGGAGCAGGCCCTGGTGTGTGATGGGACGGAGCAGGTCTTGGTGTGTGATGGGACGGAGCAGGTCTAGGTGTCGGCTGAGACGGAGCAGGCCCTGGTGTGTGACGGGACGGGGCAGGTCTTGGTGTGTGATGGGACGGAGCAGGTCCTGGTGTGTGATGGGACGGAGCAGGTCTTGTAGGGTGCTGAGACGGAGCAGGTCCTGATGTGTGATGGGACGGAGCAGGTCTTGATGGGTGTTGAGACGGAGCAGGTCTTGTAGGGTGCTGAGACGGAGCAGGTCCTGATGTGTGATGAGACGGAACAGGTCTTGATGGGTGCTGAGACGGAGCAGGTCCTGGTGTGTGATGGGACGGAGCAGGTCCTGGTGTGTGATGGGACGGAGCAGGTCCTGGTGTGTGATGGGACGGAGCAGGTCCCGGTAAGTGATGAGACGGAGCAGGCCCTGGTGTGTGATGGGACGGAGCAGGTCCTGGTGTGTGATGGGACGGAGCATGTCCCGGTAAGTGATGGGACGGAGCAGGTCCTGGTGTGTGATGGGACGGAGCAGGTCCTGGTGTGTGATGGGACGGAGCAGGTCCTGGTGTGTGATGAGACGGATCAGGTCTTGATGGGTGCTGAGACGGAGCAGGTCCTGGTGTGTGATGGGACGGAGCAGGTCCTGGTGTGTGATGAGACGGAGCAGGTCTTGATGGGTGCTGGGACGGAGTAGGTCCTGGTGTGTGATGGGACGGAGCAGGTCCTGGTGTGTGATGGGACGGAGCAGGTCCTGGTGTGTGATGGGACGGAGCAGGTCCTGGTGTGTGATGGGACGGAGCAGGTCTTGATGGGTGCTGAGACGGAGCAGGTCCTGGTGTGTGATGAGACGGAGCAGGTCCTGGTGTGTGATGGGACGGAGCAGGTCCTGGTGTGTGATGGGACGGATCAGGTCCTGGTGTGAGATGGGACGGAGCAGGTCCTGGTGTGTGATGGGACGGAGCAGGTCCTGGTGTGTGATGGGACGGAGCAGGTCCTGGTGTGTGATGAGACGGAGCAGGTCTTGTAGGGTGCTGAGACGGAGCAGGTCCTGGTGTGTGATGGGACGGAGCAGGTCCTGGTGTGTGATGGGACGGAGCAGGTCCTGGTGTGTGATGGGACGGAGCAGGTCTTGATGGGTGCTGAGACGGAGCAGGTCCTGGTGTGTGATGAGACGGAGCAGGTCCTGGTGTGTGATGGGACGGAGCAGGTCCTGGTGTGTGATGAGACGGAGCAGGTCTTGATGGGTGCTGGGACGGAGTAGGTCCTGGTGTGTGATGGGACGGAGCAGGTCCTGGTGTGTGATGGGACGGAGCAGGTCCTGGTGTGTGATGGGACGGAGCAGGTCCTGGTGTGTGATGGGGCGGAGCAGGTCTTGATGGGTGCGGAGACGGAGCAGGTCCTGGTGTGTGATGAGACGGAGCAGGTCCTGGTGTGTGATGGGACGGAGCAGGTCCTGGTGTGTGATGGGACGGAGCAGGTCCTGGTGTGTGATGGGACGGAGCAGGTCCTGGTGTGTGATGGGACGGAGCAGGTCCTGGTGTGTGATGAGACGGAGCAGGTCTTGTAGGGTGCTGAGACGGAGCAGGTCCTGGTGTGTGATGGGACGGAGCAGGTCCTGGTGTGTGATGGGACGGAGCAGGTCCTGGTGTGTGATGAGACGGAGCAGGTCTTGTAGGGTGCTGAGACGGAGCAGGTCCTGGTGTGTGATGGGACGGAGCAGGTCCTGGTGTGTGATGGGACGGAGCAGGTCCTGGTGTGAGATGGGACGGAGCAGGTCGTGGTGTGTGATGGGACGGAGCAGGTCCTGGTGTGTGATGAGACGGAGCAGGTCCTGGTGTGTGATGAGACGGAGCAGGTCTTGTAGGGTGCTGAGACGGAGCAGGTCCTGGTGTGTGATGGGACGGAGCAGGTCTTGGTGTGTGATGGGACGGAGCAGGTCCTGGTGTGAGATGGGACGGAGCAGGTCCTGGTGTGAGATGGGACGGAGCAGGTCCTGGTGTGTGATGAGACGGAGCAGGTCTTGTAGGGTGCTGAGACGGAGCAGGTCCTGGTGTGTGATGGGACGGAGCAGGTCCTGGTGTGTGATGGGACGGAGCAGGTCCTGGTGTGAGATGGGACGGAGCAGGTCGTGGTGTGTGATGGGACGGAGCAGGTCCTGGTGTGTGATGAGACGGAGCAGGTCCTGGTGTGAGATGGGACGGACTTTGCTTGGCTATCTGTTGAGGTGTCCCGGTGTCCAGTTTTCAAAGCAGGAGGAGAGAGCAGGCCGTTGCAGTGGGTACCTGGGCGATAGACAGGATTGACAGGCGTCGCCCGATGTCGAAATTCCCCCCGACTGCGGAAATCCAGCGGAAAATGGTACTTCCCATTGCTTCATTGAGATTCAGCAAGTGAATTTAGAAATTGAGCTATTTCATTCAGCGATATGTGGTCAGTCTGTAACATTTCAGTCTTGCATCCGGAACAATTAATTAAAAACATAAGAACAGAGAGTACATTTTCCACAAGCCACGGAAGCGAAACTTGGCAGGTAATATTCCGGAGACAATTTGTACCTGTCGGGACTGGTGAGCTTTTGCGGATGATTGCGTGCGACTACACCTGCGTAGACGCGTATATAAGCGCGGGCATCAGCGTGTGTTTGTGGGTATATCAGCATCCCGAGACGCGTGAAAAAAGGATACAAACTGGGAACAGCAGGTGTCGGGGAATTAAGAAGGCTTCTCGTGACTTCTAGGCTTGATAGCACAATGTTCTTCGCTCATGATTACGATCCTCGGCGTGCCAGCAACTTGTGTCTTACGCAACACATGTAATTAACTAGATAATGAATGAGTTGGGCGGAGTTCAGGCGGACTTTTCCACAGCAATCATCTTTACTGGGTTTGAAGACCAAAACAAAATAAAAACTGATTAACGCCTGATCTACAGCTGTATTCAATCAGGAATGCATAACCAATTGTCATTAGCATGTCCAGAGGACCGCCTGATGTATGTTCTGATAGGACTGGGGGCCGAAATTCTCGACATAACGAAAATCAGTAACAACATTATAGACGGCAATCTATTACTTCCAAACGAAGCACATTCTTACGCAGGGGCGCAGGAACTATGTTCGAGTGTGGGGGGGAGGCTTTCTGAAGTCGATTCTTTCCATGCAACGCCCATAGGCGTAATGTTAAAATCCAAAATGTTAGGGGCGGGGCGGATGCCCCCCCCCCCCCCTCCCCCCCTCTCCGTTACTACGCCTATGCTCTTACGCTTTCAGTATCACCGTATGTCTCATCAACGCGATCCTTTATGAGTTGTTTGTCGTGTTGCTAGCATTTCCAAGTTCTGCGCACGATAAAGTGTTTCGCATCAGTTTGTATCCATTGTTCACCATTACTTTCGTCACCCCCGGTGTCCCAAACGGTCAGTTACCTTGGTGCATAACCGTTGGCTGGCACCGAAACCTTGTGAAACCGCCGCCCAGCGTCCCAGAGTCGTGCGCTGTGACGAAACCAATCGTTACTGAGAATGACGGCAAAATCAGGGCACCAGCTATGCATTTGATTACCTGGATGGGATGCTCGATTTGGGCTTATTCATGGAAATTACAACAGAGGGTCGCAGATGTGCCAATGCCTCAGCTTCAAATGTCTGATTGATCACGTAAGGCTAAGTATAGGGTTACAAAATATCGTGCTGATGTGCTGATACTGTGCTTCAGGTGACTCATTGATTTAGCGAAGTGACATTAAGCCTATGCACTTTGACCAAACAACAATACACGCTAATGGCATTACTAGTGAATGGCAAGACAACTTAAAATGGTTGTTGTTTGTGGTTTTTTCACTTAAGGGGATTACACGGGTTTTCCCAGAATAATTGAGTTACATAGTAAAACGTACTTATAAAGGTGGTAGAAGTCCCACCACCCCACGGTAGCCACATTTTTCTGGAAATGACCTCTTCTGCACGTAAGGCCATTTCAAAGTGCGCGGTGATGTCACCGCGTACTGTCTGCAGGACCGGCTGAGGCAGAGCCAGTGCTCTCTTTGATTTTTTATTATTATTTAAAAACAAATAAATTTAGTCCGAATGTTTTTGAATGGATGTATTTCCGAGGTCAGGCCCCGCGCTAAGCATAGCTTGTTGCGCAGGCCCTGACCCCACCACCCGATCAAGCAATTTCTGGCGTCCGGCAGAATTTAGAAGCAAAAGTTGTACGTGTCCAACATACCTGGACACAGTCCGCCCCGCCTTCTGACGTCACCTGACTTTGAGTGCGACCGCTGCCACCGGCCACAGGCCATCCCAGTTAGGGGCAAATAGCGAGCGCCGAAGCGACTCGAACCCGGGCTACCACTACCGGGTGAGGTCAGAATCCCGGCGCTCTCCCAACTGAGCTACAGGGGCGGACAATATTTTGATTGAATACAATTGATGATAATAAAAACACTTCACTTGTGGCATATTTCCTGTGAAATAAGCAATATTTGAGAAAAAAACTTGTTTTGTTCCAACGACAGCAGCGGTTATCTAGTTTTTTTTCCTATACAATTATATTTTTTTTCATGAATTTGATGCAGATTCTAAGATAAAAGTGGCGAACAGTAGTGCCGATCAAGTACTCGTTATCTGATACAAGTCTCGAAAAAACAAAGTTTTAACGCTGATAATTGCTGAAATAATGGAATAAATGAGCATTGAGGTGTCCCTGTTATATGTATTAAACGTGTTTATTGTTTCATGCTCATACAATTGCAAAAGAGTACATAGGACGGAAACCCGTATAATCCCTTTAACTGTCGTTTTGTTGCAATCTGTTCGTATATGATCATGACATGGGTAAAGCTAATACAGGCAAACGGATTTATATTTCCAATGTAAGATGATTGACAAACCTAATGCCAAGAAGTCTTCAATGTTTTGTAAAACATTCAAGCATATAATATTTCAAAACAACTGAACATTTTCAATCAGCAAGAACAATTGCTACGTTTGAGTTGCCTAAGTTCCCTTCAGCACACCATCCCCATCACCAGACTCTCACTCTCACGCTGCTCAGTTCCCGTTCCTGCCCCCCGTTACGGGAACATCTTGTCCACATCTGCTCCGGCCATCCGCCTTCTGCAACCCCGCATAACTTTCCGTTTCTATCGCGGCAGGCGGGCACTTTCCGTTTCTTCCGGCTGTGTGCGGCGGCACTAACGGCACGGCGGCACTAACGGATCCAGAACAGCAAAATAGTTGGTTGGGGGGGGGGGGTGCAAATAACAAAAGTTCGACTCGATTTAAAAAACTCATCGGATTTTGATTACTTTTGTCTTAAGAGTTTTTTTTTAGAAAAAACTTTCATTGATAAACGTGGCTTGTTTTTTTTTCTTCTTAAAATCAGGAAATGGGCAAACTTTCGTCCGATTTCAGTCGTTTTGGAGGGCATGGCCTCGATCGTCTCCTTGGATTCGCCCCGTGATAACTGATGGTGGGATCGGGTGACAGTAGGTTCGGCTGATGGGATCGGGTGACAGTCGGCTCGGCTGGTGGGATCAGGTGACAGTAGGTTCGGCTGGTGGATCGGGTGACAGTAGGTTCGGCTGATGGTGGGATCGGGTGACAGTAGGTTCGGCTGGTGGGATCGGGTGACAGTAGGTTCGGCTGGTGGGATCGGGTGACAGTAGGCTGATGGTGGGATCGGGTGACAGTAGGTTCGGCTGGTGGGATCGGGTGACAGTAGGTTCGGCTGATGGTGGGATCGGGTGACAGTAGGTTCGGCTGGTGGGATCAGGTGAAAGTAGGCTGATGGTGGGATCGGGTGACAGTAGGTTCGGTTGGTGGGATCAGGTGACAGTAGGCTGATGGCGGGATCGGGTGACAGTAGGCTGATGGTGGGATCGGGTGACAGTAGGTTCGGCTGGTGGGATCGGGTGACAGTCGGCTCGGCTGGTGGGATCGGGTGACAGTAGGTTCGGCTGGTGGGATCAGGTGACAGTAGGCTGATGGCGGGATCGGGTGACAGTAGGCTGATGGTGGGATCGGGTGACAGTAGGCTGATGGTGGGATCGGGTGACAGTAGGTTCGGCTGGTGGGATCGGGTGACAGTCAGCTCGGCTGGTGGGATCGGGTGACAGTAGGCTGATGGTGGGATAGGGTGACAGTAGGTTCGGCTGGTGGGATCGGGTGACAGTCGGTTGATGGTGGGATCGGGTGAAAGTAGGCTGATGGTGGGATCGGGTGACAGTAGGTTCGGCTGGTGGGATCGGGTGACAGTAGGTTCGGCTGGTGGGATCAGGTGACAGTAGGCTGATGGTGGGATCGGGTGACAGTAGGTTCGGCTGGTGGGATCGGGTGACAGTCGGCTGATAGTGGGATCGGGTGACAGTAGGCTGATGGTGGGATCGGGTGACAGTAGGTTCGGCTGATGGTGGGATCAGGTGACAGTCAGCTCGGCTGATGGTGGGATCGGGTGACAGTCGGCTCGGCTGGTGGGATCAGGTGACAGTAGGTTCGGCTGGTGGGATCAGGTGACAGTAGGCTGATGGTGGGATCGGGTGACAGTAGGTTCGGCTGGTGGGATCGGGTGACAGTCGGCTGATGGTGGGATCGGGTGACAGTAGGCTGATGGTGGGATCGGGTGACAGTAGGTTCGGCTGATGGTGGGATCAGGTGACAGTCAGCTCGGCTGATGGTGGGATCGGGTGACAGTCGGCTCGGCTGGTGGGATCGGGTGACAGTAGGCTGATAGTGGGATCGGGTGACAGTAGGATGATGGTGGGATCGGGTGACAGTCGGCTCGGCTGGTGGGATCGGGTGACAGTAGGTTCGGCTGGTGGGATCAGGTGACAGTAGGCTGATGGTGGGATCGGGTGACAGTAGGTTCGGCTGGTGGGATCGGGTGACAGTAGGCTAATGGTGGGATCGGGTGACAGTTGGCTCGGCTGGTGGGATCGGGTGACAGTAGGTTCGGCTGGTGGGATCGGGTGACAGTAGGTTCGGCTGGTGGGATCGGGTGACAGTAGGTTCGGCTGGTGGGATCGGGTGACAGTAGGCTGATGGTGGGATCGGGTGACAGTTGGCTCGGCTGGTGGGATCGGGTGACAGTAGGCTGATGGTGGGATCGGGTGACAGTAGGTTCGGCTGGTGGGATCAGGTGACAGTAGGTTCGGCTGGTGGGATCAGGTGACAGTAGGTTCGGCTGGTGGGATCGGGTGACAGTATGTTCGGCTGGTGGGATCAGGTGACAGTAGGTTCGGCTGGTGGGATCGGGTGACAGTAGGTTTGGCTGGTGGGATCGGGTGACAGTAGGTTCGGCTGATGGTGGGATCAGGTGACAGTAGGTTCGGCTGGTGGGATCGGGTGACAGTAGGTTCGGCTGGTGGGATCGGGTGACAGTAGTTTCGGCTGGTGGGATCGGGTGACAGTAGGCTGATGGTGGGATCTCATGATAGTCCGGCTGCAGCGCCTCACTGCGCACTCTCTCCGGCTGGTCTCCCCGGCTCTCCCCGGCTGGTCCACTCACAGCCGGACCAGCCGGACCAACCCGTACGTGCCGGGCCGGCCGGCCGTGGGCCTCCCTCTTGCAGTGCCCTGCGGCGATGTCCGCCGGGCCAGTGGCGGTAACAGGCCCAAGTCGCGTCAGAATAGCGGCTGTCTGGGTGTGACATTGGGTGGAAAGGGTGTTACTGTGCGAAATTTACCTTTTTTACGATTATCAGCCTTGGACACATACTTCTGCATACGATGTGTAGAGGTCTGTGCCTTGGAGTTATTAGTAAAGCACACTACATTGTGATTCGTGTGATGCGGCTGAGGAAAGCTGCGTAGTAAGTGTCCATATCAAATTATATCAGTGAAAGGGTTCGGCTGCGCTAATGAAAAAGATTTGACATATGCGAGTATGTGAAAAGTTTTAAACTGTTGATATTAATAACCAAGCTGTGAGATATTTGGTGGTCAGAAGTCGACGATAGTGAAATGCCTCACAATGCTAGCAGCCGCAAGAATCTAAAAATACTTACATCTTCAGAAGCTCTGGGATTATCTAGCTCGACTATGCCAGTCAGCAATCCAATCAAATCATTCGGTGAAAAAATATTGGCCTCGTAAGTCATCTGTCTTAAATAATCGTCCAAATGCCAAAGCTGGCCGCAAGGGTTCAAGGGCAACTCATGACGCACGTGGTCCCCACAGGATGATCCGTTTTAAATGCGGTTTATAACGGATCAAATACACACCTCATCAAATAGTCAATGTAATTGACCATGACAAAGGTATTGAGTTCCTACCAGATGAAGCAGCTTACACATGTCGATGCATACTTGTGTGCATGCTGACAAAAAACTTTCTGCGTTTTTTTTAAGGAACACTGCATCGTCAGCTGGATATTGGATTTAATCTGAGCATGAAAAACTTACCTACCTAGTACCTACTAATCGATAAGTCGGACAAACCTACTATTACCCAAATTATTTGTATTCTCTGTTCCATCTGCATCTCGTTTGATAATTGCTCGGAAGCATCTGCACTAAATCCTTTCTGGCTCCTTTCTGCCACTCCCTCTGTCACTCATACCAGGCCCTCTGTGGGGCGCAGTGTATAGAATACAAATACAACAAGAAACTCACCTCAACGGCCCGTTCAACGAGCCGTTGGACAGTGCGGTCAGCGGTGTCCGACGAAATCGGGCTGACTGTCTACCACATCACGTGACTTGAAGTCACCGCCGTGTCACAGTCACACGTGGCGTCACGTGACATGAGGTCACCGCCGCGTCCCGTGTGAATGGCCCGCTGATGACGTGGCTGCACTGTCTCTCGGTTTCTTCACCGTCTCATGGGCCTCGGCCGGTGACCGACCCGGACAGCCCATGGGCACGGGGCGCGGCACTATGCGCGGCACGCTGGGCGTTTCGTCACGGTACCATCTCTGAGGTGGGCCGGCTGAGACGGGGCCGAGGGCCCTCAGCGGCCGTATCGGCTGACCTCGCCCGACACCTGAGACTTGAGAGAGCACCACGCCGCTGAAGGTCTCGGCCCTTACTTTGCGCTGAGCACCGGCCGCCGTCGAACAAAACCGACAAATCACAAAACCACGCCGCCGCGCGAGATCGGCTCCGCACCGTGATCAACAAATACCGTACTGTCAATACGGCGCGGCGGCGGGCGGCGATCGTGGCGCGTCGTGCGGCAGATGGCGCGGAACGTAGCCTGGCCGCTGGCCGTCGTATTGTGACGTGTCGTCTCGTAACTCACTGAGCTGGGAGATAAAGCAAACATGAACCATGTGGCAGCGACGCGCCGGCCCGACAATCTGGCCTTGGCAGTGCGTTTCCGCGACGCTAAATCATGCGGTATCATTTAATTATCATATAAGGGAATGCAAAGCGGATTTTTCGCGGAGGACGGTCCAGTGTTGTCCAGTGGGTCTGGCAGTTTCCTTATTTGACGATGTAATTAGTCATAACATTTATTTCCTGATGGTATAATAATCACGACGGAAGATACGTCAAGGGATGTGCCACGTGCTACAAGCATCATGTGGTCGTGTAAACAAGGATGCATAACGTCTTAACATGTTAAAGTACCTTCTATTATACAACCGCCTAGTGTACGACGCGTTTACCACGCACCTGCGTGCTTGTTTAGCTTAGGATTGCTCATTGCTGAAATCTTATTTCAAGTACATGGATGTTTACTAAGCCGCAACCTAATACCTACACAACATTACCTACGTACTACCTTGCCGACATCATCCCGCCACATCACATTCAACTTGCTTTCAGACAAGTAGTAAAGATTCGGCTAGAAGCATATTCCTTATCGTGAGTAGAATAAGCACTCACATGCTTTAAGATATCGTTATTGATTTGTTATCAGCGTCACATAATAGCCATTTCCACGAAAGATTTTGCGTTTGGGACGATTGGGGTGTTTGGGGCGTTTAGGGCGATTGGGGCGATTGTTGTGTTTGGAGTAAATGGGCCTATAGCTCGTAAGAACACGGCTTTTCCCGGTGATTTTTGGTATCAATCACAATTTTATGAATTAATGTATAAGTATATGCTCTTACAATGCAATATTTCCAGTTAGTTTGCTTTGAATATACAAATTCTTGAGCAAATCTGGCAATTTTGGTTTGTATTAGTTCCTTCTACAAAATATACCGAAAACGCCCCAACAAGAGGTCAAAAACTATACTAGTTAATCAGCTTTGATTAAATAAAATACGCAATTGACAGTTAGTTAGGGAAAAATTGAAGATATTAATGACAAATAAATATAATATTATGATGATAAATGCAATAAAATGTAAAAAGCATAGACATGCCTTAACCCGCGAGTTACTGGGTATATTTCATAACGCGACTTACTGGGGGGGGGCTATTTTTTGCCCCCCCCCTCTGATCTCCGGAACTACTGGACCGAATGTAAAAATTCAAACGGCATTCGATAGCCCTGGGAAATTTATCGAGGGAAACATAATATTGTTGACCTCGGGGTCACCGATGACGTCACAGGTCAGATCAAGTACAAAATGTTTGACTGTGTCAAAAGGTCTCTATGGATGGAATTGTCGCGCAAAATTGCGATATTAAACGCATAAGCTGTTGATAAATCGGTATGATTCGTGTGTCTGACACTTCTAAGTACCTTTCTGAGCTGTTTATGACCTTGGGTCAGGTCAAGGTCATCCGAGGTCACGAGGTCAAACTGCAGATTACGGTCATTAGGCGTTGTAACACATGTTTATGGGTTTGTTTTCGTCTAGAACGCGAAAAATGACATTAGAACATTGTTTTTCCATGTAAATAGAAAAAAAAAATGGAAATGCGTTTTTTGTCATAGTAATGTTGTGAGAAGTGGTCAATTTTTGTCATTTAAAGGTCATAACTTGGTCAATTTTAAAGATATCAACTTTAAATTTGGTACACATATTCACCGCATACGTCTCGATCACATATATTCCGGTTTTTTGATAATTCTGATTTTTTCTTGAAAATTTTGTTAAAAAACAAAAAAATCTTTGGATTTCTAAAATTTTTGAATAAAAAACAACTCAAAAATCCGAGATTGCAGTTTGATAGCCCCGTCTATTGTCAGTAATTTTATTTAATACAATTTAGTTTATCTCAAATATCGTACCTTTGACAGCGTTTTCTGCAAACCATTATTTTGCAACAAAAACCTAAGAACATGACGTCACTCTGACGTCATTCCCGGTTGACCTATCATAGCCTCATATTTTTAATTTTGCCAACATGTGTAGAATTGATGTGAGAGAAGTTACTGCAAGTTTGGTGACGATATAGAGGTTCGTTTAGGAGTTATTGCAAAATAACGGGAGGGGGGGGGGCAAAAAATAGCCCCCAGTAACTCGCGGGTTAAAGGAAATAGTTCACCTTCAACATGGGATTTTGAACTGAAATAGCAGTTTTGTAGACCGTGTTGAAAAATCCTTATCTGCAACTTTTCTTGGCTGAAAAGACTCTCCAGCCGAAGATATTTGACTTTTTGGCGAAGGAATGCGGCGCATATATGATATACCGTACCGTCTGAGAGTGCCAGCACTGGTCTGAGCATGCGCAGACCAATAACGTACACCATAACATTAATAATTTACGACCTTCTGTCTTGAATTGGCGCGATGTAGGACCATTTTTGAAAAGAAAAAAAGAAACGGTATTAAAAAATATAATAAAATCGTGTTCTGAAAATTTGTCCGAAGGTGAACTATTTCCTTTAATTCAACGTCGCTGCGTCCCGCTGAGATCGTCCAATTTAGAGCGGTAACTTCGTTGGTTTCTGAAAACCGGAACAATCCTTACTCATTTATTTAAGCAACGAATCACACCAAATGTTCTTGATTTGATTAATTGATTAATTGATGAATCTCATAAAAAGCTAAAAAGGACCTCAGAAAAAAAACACTTATCAACCCATGAAACACGATGCGAGCTTTCTGCAGCCACTGGTACTGAAAACTCAAAAATGGCTGTCATAATATCATAATGCTGGTGGGGCCAGCTAGAGAGCCAAGGGAAACACCATTGCTCAAGTCAACCCCAAGTCAAAGTCAGTAAGCATAGGCAGAAAGCCGTACACAAGCCAACCCAAGGGATGGTGCCAATCACTTCAGCAGACCTAGGACAGTACAAGTGGTAGATGTTGCAAGCTTTGCTTACTTCTTTCTTCTCCAACATGAATTTGAACACAGGTAGTTTTGTTAATCTTCGTTGGTGATTCAGGGTCTGGACTTGAGCCCATGGGTGGAGTTTCCTATTCAGATGGTGGGGC
Source organism: Chirona hameri (assembly GCA_036785665.1). Lineage (NCBI taxonomy): Eukaryota > Metazoa > Arthropoda > Thecostraca > Balanomorpha > Balanidae > Chirona > Chirona hameri. The sequence goes on from JAXIVJ010004001.1 coordinate 44,847, forward strand.
CACTGGCACTGCCCCACCAACTTTGATTAGCTTGGGCCCCACCATCTTGATCTGTGTTCTGCCCCACCAACTTTTGTCAGATTTGAAGATTTGCTGGTGTTAAAATGGACATTTTTCACCCCAGCCATGCAAAACAGACACCTAATATGATAATTTTGTCCCACCAACTTGCTCTGAAACGCTCTACCCAACGCTTGAGCCATGACAGCAAATATACAAATATAAACACTGATAAATGGAAATGCAATTTAGATAAGATCTGATGGTCAAAAATATCACAGTTTAGGGCCTCTGAATTAAAGTAACCAAGGTCAGAAAACAGTTTAGAAAACAGAAAACAGAATTAATACCTAGATACATAAACAATCACCAATTTTCCTCATAAGCGCCGTGATCGAAGCGCGGGCAAAATGTTAAAAAATACATGATTAATAAAACAATAATTTATGAATAATATTGATAAAGTAGTAATACAAATTCATCAATATTTTACCAAATATTTTCCTCTCTGAAAATTCCAATGATTATTATTTACTTATTTCTCACTTATTTGCATCATCTTGAAAATAAGTTGCATGAGTTTTGTCAGCGCCCGGCCCGACCTACTCCATCGTAGTTGCGACGTCGTTACTAACGACGGCGTTTCGTGAGACAGGGGTTGGTAAGGATCGTAGGTTCACATGGAGTAGATAACGATCTACGAACCAAAACTACGACGGAGTAGGTACGTTTGGTGAAACGAAGCCCAGGATCGCCAGGATGAGTGGCATTAACGATTCAGTTTATGAACGAGCCGAAGGCGAGTTCATAAACTGAATATTTAATGCCACGAGTACATCAAACGATTTAGTGCATGGCCGTTCCGCGCGCAAACAACTTTTTCAAGTACAGATACCAACTTTCTTGAGTTCATGCAGGGGCATTTAGTACCAAGGCCCTATATACAGTCACGGGAGTATACAGCGGAACAGCGGACATGAAACCGGGCCCACTTGTCCTGTTTTAAAGGGAATATACAGGTACAGTCACGAGGCGGCGGCGGTCAAGGTTGGCGATATGCCCTTTCCCTGTTGTGACATCACATCAGGTGCTACTTGAAGTGACCAGTTTTATAGATTAACTAGGCTTTGGAGGCCAAAACACCAAACTGCTCGCAAATAGAAATGACATTTTTATATTCATTGCTAACAAAATTGTGTAGCAAACGATCAGGATTGCAAAATATTGCTCATCAGAAAGGGCCAATTTTCTACTATTCTCTATCACCCCTGCACAATCTTACCAGTCTTTGACGTCACACGAAGGATTTGGCAGCAATGTGGCCAATCCATTGCGGCTATGGAGGTGACACCCCCCCCCCCTGTTTAGTACAGCAGTTCAATGTTTTAAAGGGAATAGGTCACCTTGAAAGGTGTCTTGAAATTAAACCATACTAAATTCATACAACCATACATAAAATTGAGCATCTTGAGCTCAAAACTACGAATATGACTTTGGTTTGGAAAACTGATGGATATATGTGGAGACAGAAGTAAGTTTCTCTTTGCATTTCACGATAAATCGTACGATAGCAGCTGGCGTTCTGGCTCCGCCCCGCTCCGCCTGACGCCAAGTACAGTCTCTGACAAGGGGCCGCCGCGCCGCCCGGGCGGCTGAGCGGATATTAACGAGGCGTCGTGATCAGAGACTACGTGCCAGAGAGTGTACCTGCCTCCGGCGGCGAGCGTTCATGTCCCGATCGTGGCCCGGAACAGCGGACATGAAACCGGGCCCACTTGTCCTGTGTCGAAATTACTTAACGTAGGGAGGTAATTATTTCACCACAACCCATTTTTAGATCTGCTCTACAAATATGGTATCTCAGTCCAAAACCCCATGTTAAAGGTGAAATATTCCCTTTAAAGGGATAAGTTGGGGATGCCACGCAATTCTTATTGCAGGGAGACACCAAATGTTGATTTATTTGCTGGTATTTTTAAGACCTTAGAGACGTTTCACATGGCGATAGCTTAGATAATGCAAAGGTCTTTGTAAAGTAAAACAAAGCAAAGAACACCACTGCAAAGACCGAAAGTGATGTGAGAAAGTTTAGGCAACTTCTTGCCGAAAAAATTATGCACACCCGTATCGTGGATATAACACCGGAAGCTCTAAACGCGCATTTGTGTGACTTTATCCGCGAGCTACGCCCGGCAAATGGTTAAGACGTCAACTTTGAGCCGTCAACGATAAAACGAGGGGGGAGGGGGGGAGGGGCGGCAGGGGGAAAATCCTTCTCCCATTTCAAGCTCGACAGGGGCGGCAATATAAATTAGCCCCCCTCCCCAGCCCAAAATCCACTGAAACTGGCGATGAAAAATGGGTTCTGCCTGCGAAAAAAATAACTTCTTGCGAAATAATTATATATGTTTTGTTTTGCCTCGTTCGTGTTTCCTCTATTTTGTAGCATTTTGGTAGCAGTAGGGAGGGACTAAGCGGGATGCGTGTTTACAATCATCAACCAGTCACGAGGTTGATGATTGTCACGAGGTTTACAATCATCAACCAGATGCGTGTTACAATCATCAACCAGTTTTTGACTTATGTCACCCTAAGGGAGACATAAGTCAAAAATATAGATATTGTTTTGATTTTTTTGGCATCGTCATACTTGGTTGTCCAATATTTCTTCTGGATTTTGAATGTTGTTTTTTTGGGATTACATTTTTTTTTGGGGGGGGGGGGGAAATTTCCATAAAATCAAAATTGTTAAACATATTAAAAAACGGAAGATATATTGGAAAACCAAGTAGGGACGATACCCCCCCCCCCCCAACCCCCCCCCCCCCCCAAAAAAAAGAAGCAATATCTATATTTTTGACTGACTTATGTCTCCCTAAGTACTAGCCTCCTCCTTAACTTGGTTGATGATTGCAAACACGCAGGCGGGATAGGGAAAGTGACGCGTCTGACGCTATTTTGGAGTGATTCACAACCAACGTAAGTTCTAATTTTAGCGAGTAAGCGAAAACTCTCCCTGAGTGGAAAGTAAAAGTCGCATACATATAAATTAAGCTTTAACACAAACTTTAAAAAAAAACTAGGCCCTTCATTAAACAATGAAAGCCGTCATTTGGAATTAATTGGAGTTTCTGCAAACCCTTGCAAAGGGCGCATTTAGGCACAGCGTGCCCTAATTGCGCCATGGATTGCGCATTTAGGTGACCTGCCATGCCTATGTACTTCTACATTATAATTAATCGTGGCATACATACGAAATTACACTGTTTGTTTATACATATTTCGTATGGGATTAATTCATGAAATGAAGTTTTCTATGTAGTCTAAAATAGATAAAGGAAATGAAATCAGGAAATTTGACAATTTTCGGTAAATTTCTGCTTTTGGAGGATTATTGTCCCAAAGGAACCACTTGGGTCCTTCCCCGCTCGCAGGCATTTGTCGCAAACATTGCGAACACGGATTATCACATTGAACTCATGAATTAACACCAGAGGGCATAATGAGCCCAACATTACTCCACTTTGGACTCCAGTTACCATCAACTATCGTGTCAAAACAATCGCATCACATCAGGTCAGTGGAACCTCAAAGACCAATATATCAAAGACTCCAATATCAGGCGAGTGACAGTAAATTGCAGACAGGTTAAACCTACGGGTAATGCCTCTCGAACATATTTCGTGGAACCACAGGTTGCAATTTTACCTGTACCCTAAATATACCATGGGCGCATTATATGTATGGGCGCAATTTGGAATTCAAGGCATCTTTGGAGAAAGGCGATTATTCATAATAGGCTGTCTATTGTATATAGTGTTTTGTTTAATATTAATGTTGACACATGCCTTATGAAAATTAAAAACACTTAGGCCACCTTCAAACCCACCTTCACCAAAATTTACAATCGGACGGTAAATATGCTTCTTCCGGATAAGAAAACACAACAATTCAAATATTGGGTTCCGACATAAAAAGCGTGACCTTTGCTTGTAGACCGTAGGCTGAAAAATGATGAAATAATGCTGGGGATGAATAATATAGGTTCCAAAATGTAATGGAAATGGTACTTATTGATATATCGGCGTGGGCGCATTTAGGAAACCTGGCGCAATATGGGAAATCTCCTACGTTGCACAGCTAACTGGACACAAATGTGTGTCCGGCCTCGCCAGCTACACCTGTAGCAAATCCAGAATACAATGGCCAACACACTGTCTGATCAGACTCGGTTCCATCAGCCCCAGCTCCGCCTCCAGCGGCCACCAACACGGTCACAGCGCCACAGCTCCCAGCAGCAGCAGGGTAACTACAGATCAGCACTGCAGCAGATGGCTAGGGGCGCAGTCGTGGCACGTGACTTGTACTCGTGCGCATTCACAGTGAACATTCAAATGAAGTCATAGTAGATATAATGAAGGTCTTCTTCGTTCTGAGACGGAAAAAGAATCGTCTGATCTTGGTAAGGATGGTGTTGATGAAGAACAACATTGATGTACGTTCCGGTTATGACTAAACTTCGTGGTTGTATTTGAATGTACAATACAAAAATACTCACTTGCGTCTAAATGTGCACTTGTACATGTGCTGCATATGGTATACGTTCACAATACATGTTTGACTGAGGAAGTACTATAGTTTAATGCGGTTACGATTCGTAGAATAAAAAACGGATCAAAAGACTACGATCATGGAATACATGACAAGACGCGGTCACGATTTAGTGCGTGACAAGACTACTTTGCAAGTACATATTTTTATAGAGTTCAATATATGGTCATTGACCTAAGACTCATCACTGTATTATTACTTCCGGGAGTGTAATAACACCAGTTATTACACGGCTAAAACCAGTAAAACGCCTTTTTGGGCGATGACCGAGCGGGCGCGCTCTTGTAAAGCTAAAACAGGTTTGAAATATGAAACGGTACGGGAGCTTACGCGCGCATTGACTGTGTCCCAATACTTAGTAAAAGGTTAAATAGTTTTACCGTGGTTATACTCTAGTATGCATAGGAACGTTCAGCTGAATCGGGCATGCAGTTTCAGAGATAGCAAATAGTGGCCCGCACGTGCGCAGTGAACACGTGCAAAGTGACTCAAAGGTTCCGCCAAGCGCAAACCTCCTAACAGCCCTTCCTAAGCATGTATGCAAATTTTCACCTCGATAAGTCCAGTAGTTTCCGAGCTCTGAAATACGGTGGCGCACACGTGCATATTGGTGTATGCCTCGGCATGTCTAAAGCAGCCCTAACCTACATGCAAAATTTCAGCTCAATAGGTCCAGTAGTTCCGAAGATATAAAAAGGGGTGCGCACGTGCGCACATGCCATGCAACTTCCTATTTATAGTCTTCCTATTATCCTTCCTATTATATTACTTATATTCATCATATGGAATATTGCTAGGATGTCAGTCGGGAGCAGCACACCAAATGTCGCCATAATCGGCCTAGTAGTTTCTGAGATACATCATAGGGGTGTAACACGACACCCTTATTTTGCCCACGTGCTCACGTGCACTCAAGCCTTAAGTTTAAATTAGGCATGCAACATTTCAATAATTGAATCATTTGGCTTTCCTTGGATTCATTGGCTCGTAGCGTACGCCGAATGTGGTCCAGTTTGATGAAGTGATTTATCATTAAGCGCGACTTTCCTCTAAAATCGGTGAATTGATCTGCCCAAATTTTGCGCGTGCCACGCCCTGTGGTACCACCCCTATCAGATCGCACTATACCAAAAACGAAATTGATTTCATGGTCATATCCAATGGTTAAAACCCGATCTCGATCGGAGCAGTGGTTGCAAAGTTATTAGCTTCCGAAAAGCGTATGTACGGCCGGTTCGGGCCGGATCGAGCCAGGACAAATGTAAATTTGTCTAGTAAGTTGACGAGAAACCTCACGGGCGCTTCGCGCCCGCTCGGTAATTAAGCACGTGGTCAACGGGAAAACAGTCATCGGCCATGCACTAAACCAGTAAAATGCCTTTTTGGGCGATGACCGAGCGGGCGCGCATTGGTAAAGCTAAAACAGGTTTGAAATATGAAACGGTACGGGAGTACACTTGGTAGTAACACATAGGCTTTTTAGTCCTTTTAGTCCTCCATACAAATTGCCAGGCCTCCATGCATGCCATTTTTATCACTGTAGTTACCATAGTATATACCCATTCATTGGCGCTGGCTTCGGGATCCCTACTCAGCAACAAGCTACGCTTAGCTGAGTGGGGTCCACAAAGTACCAGCAAGAAAAGCATGAAAATTGACCAGAATTTGTCCGCCGCCCTGTATGACTGATATCCCCTTTACTAACTCAGTGAATGAATCCATCCTCATCCTGTCCTGGATGAGGATGAGTGAGGATGATATTATGGGACGTAGTTGGGGGCAGTCATTTGCTGTTTTCAACAATGACTATTTTCCGCCTTCTTTTATATCACCACATCTAACACCCAAACTACCTCTCTTCATATGCTTTTTTATGTTTGTTTCCATTTCTTAGCTGGGAGTGCCGCGACATTTTCTCTTTTGTTCTCTGGTGTTAACTTAAGGTGTCGTGCGTCGTTGGGATCGAGGGCGGGCACTCCTGGTCACCTATTAATGGGTGGCGGTTAGACAAGAAAATGCCAACATAAAAATTAAGTTTCATTAAATTGTACATGATCTCCTTTCTCGAATCCGCCAAAAGGGAGTACGTCCTGAGAGGCTGCATGCTTCAGCGTATACAAAACGAATGCTTAGATAAATCAAGCCATTTTTGATCAATATTTTTCTTCTTCATTTCGACGTCTGCGGGTGCTACGCGCTGTGGTACCACCCCTATCAGAACGCACTATAACCAAATCAAAATTGATTTGATGGGCCTATCCAATGGTCAAAACCCGATCTCAATCGGAGCAGTGGTTGCAAAGTTATTAGCTTCCGAAAAGCGTCTGTATGGTCGGGCCGGATCGGGCCGGGTCGGGCCGGGTCGGGCCGGGTCGGGCCGGGTCGGGCCGGGTCAAATGTAAATTTGTCTAGTAAGTTGACGAGAAGCCTCACGGGTGCTTCGCGCCCGCTCGGTAATCAAGTTAAACATCTGTTCCGATTAATGATAATCCAGGGAAAACATAAAAGTTATGCTGCAAGAGAAAACTCCCAGAAGAAACTCTACTCTCATAAACAGAGATCCTGAACTAACCGCTCGTTCTCAAGGGAAGCCCCGGGTCGCGCAGCTGGAGTCTGTAGTCTGCCTGGTGTCTGGAGTCTGCGGTAGAGTCTGAAGTCTGCCTGGACCTTACAGCCTGAGACCTACCTGCCCTGCCTCGGAGAGCCCTGAATTGTCCTGTCGGCAGCTGAGGACAAGCCCAGTCGGCAGCCCCAAATCATACGGATAGGGCCCCGTCAGTCAGCACCCTCCCCCGGGCCCCTCAGCACCCCAGGTCCCGTCAATCAGTCGATCTGGTGCGGTCGCCGTCGGCGTGAGTCGGCTCCCGATCAGTCCTTACACACAGGCCCCGTTAGCCATCACAGCCGAGTGTTATCAGTGCGTCTCGTGTGACAGTAGGAGTCGTCTCCGGATGAGGCGTGGCGGTGACGTCACTGCCGTGTGTAGTGGAGAGATTCCTGTCAGTCAGTCGGGCGTGACCACAGTGGAGAGGTCCTGTCTTGTCAGTCGGGTGTGACCACAGTGGAGAGGTCCTGTCAGTCAGTCGGGTGTGACCACAGTGGAGAGGTCCTGTCAGTCAGTCGGGTGTGACCACAGTGGAGAGGTCCTGCCAGTCAGTCGGGTGTGACCACAGTGGAGAGGTTCTGTCTGTCAGTCGGGCGTGACCACAGTGGAGAGTTCCTGTCAGTCAGTCGGGTGTGACCGCAGTGGAGAGGTCCTGTCTGTCAGTCGGGTGTGACCACAGTGGAGAGATTCCTGTCAGTCAGCCGGATGTGACCACAGTGGAGAGGTTCTGTCAGTCAGTCGGGTGTGACCACAGTGGAGAGTTCCTGTCAGTCAGTCGGGTGTGACCGCAGTGGAGAGTTCCTGTCAGTCAGTCGGGCGTGACCACAGTGGAGAGGTCCTGTCTTGTCAGTCGGGTGTGACCACAGTGGAGAGGTTCTGTCTGTCAGTCGGGCGTGGCCACAGTGGAGAGGTCCTGTCTGTCAGTCGGGTGTGACCACAGTGGAGAGTTCCTGTCTGTCAGTCGGGCGTGATCACAGTGGAGAGGTCCTGTCTGTCAGTCGGGTGTGACCACATTGGAGAGTTCCTGTCAGTCAGTCGGGCGTGACCACAGTGGCGAGGTCCTGTCAGTCAGTCGGGCGTGACCACAGTGGAGAGGTCCTGTCAGTCAGTCGGGTTTGCCCACAGTGGAGAGGTCCTGTCTGTCAGTCGGGTGTGGCCGCAGTGGAGAGTTCTTGTCAGTCAGTCGGGTGTGGCCACAGTGGTTCCTTCCAGTCAGTCGGGTGTGACCACAGTGGAGAGTTCCTGTCAGTCGGGTGTGACCACAGTGGAGAGATTCCTGTCAGTCAGTCGGGTGTGACCGCAGTGGAGAGTTCCTGTCAGTCAGTCGGGTGTGACCACAGCGGAGAGGTTCTGTCTGTCAGTCGGGCGTGACCACAGTGAAGAGGTTCTGTCAGTCGGGTGTGACCACAGTGGAGATATTCCTGTCAGTCAGTCGGGTGTGACCACAGTGGAGAGGTCCTGTCAGTCAGTCGAGTGTGACCGTAGTGGAGAGGTTCTGTCTGTCAGTCGGGGGTGACCCACAGTGGAGAGTTTCTGTCAGTCAGTCGGGCGTGGCCACAGTGGAGAGGTCCTGTCAGTCAGTCGGGTGTGACCACAGTGGAGAGGTCCTGTCAGTCAGTCAGGGGTGGCCACAGTGGAGAGGTCCTGTCTGTCAGTCGGGCGTGACCACAGTGGAGAGGTTCTGTCTGTCAGTCGGGTGTGACCGCAGTGGAGAGGTCCTGTCTGTCAGTCGGGTGTGACCACAGTGGAGAGGTTATGTCTGTCAGTCGGGTGTGACCACAGTGGAGAGGTCCTGTCTGTCAGTCGGGTGTGACCGCAGTGGTTCTGTCTGTCAGTCGGGTGTGACCGCAGTGGAGAGTTTTTGTCTGTCAGTCGGGTGTGACCACAGTGGAGAGGTCCTGTCTGTCTGTCGGGTGTGACCACAGTGGAGGGGTGCTGTCTGCCAGTCGGGTGTGACCGCAGTGGAGAGGTTATGTATGTCAGTCGGGTGTGACCACAGTGGTTCATGTCTGTTAGTCGAGTGTGACCACAGTGGAGAGTTCCTGTCTGTCAGTCGGGTGTGACCACAGTGGAGAGGTCTTGTCTGTTAGTCGGGTGTGACCACAGTGGAGAGGTTCGGTCAGTCAGTCGGGTGTGACCACAGTGGAGAGGTCATGTCTGTCAGTCGGACGTGACCACAGTGGAGAGGTCCTGTCAGTCAGTCGGGTGTGACCACAGTGGAGAGGTTCTGTCTGTCAGTCGGGTGTGACCATCGTGGTTCCTGTCTGTCAGTCGGATGTGGCCACAGTGGAGAGGTTCTGTCAGTCTGTCGGGTGTGACCGCAGTGGTTCCTGTCTGTCAGTCGGGTGTGACCACAATGGAAAGGTCCTGTCTGTCAGTCGGGTGTGACCGCAGTGGAGAGGTTCTGTCTGTCAGTCGGGTGGGACCACCGTGGTTCCTTCCAGTCAGTCGGGTGTGACCACAGTAGAGAGGTCCTGTCTGTCAGTCGGGTGTGACCGCAGTGGTTCTTGTCTGTCAGTCGGGTGTGACCACCATGGAGAGGTCCTGTCTGTCAGTCGGGTGTGACCGCAGTGGAGAGGTTCTGTCTGTCAGTCGGGTGTGACCACCGTGGTTCCTTCCAGTCAGTCGGGTGTGACCACAGTGGAGAGGTCCTGTCAGTCAGTCGGGTGTGACCACAGTGGAGATGTTCTGTCTGTCAGTCGGGTGTGACCATCGTGGTTCCTGTCTGTCAGTCGGATGTGGCCACAGTGGAGAGGTTCTGTCAGTCTGTCGGGTGTGACCGCAGTGGTTCCTGTCTGTCAGTCGGGTGTGACCACAATGGAGAGGTCCTGTCTGTCAGTCGGGTGTGACCGCAGTGGAGAGGTTCTGTCTGTCAGTCGGGTGTGACCACCGTGGTTCCTTCCAGTCAGTCGGGTGTGACCACAGTGGAGAGGTTCTGTCTGTCAGTCGGGTGTGACCACCGTGGTTCCTTCCAGTCAGTCGGGTGTGACCACAGTGGAGAGGTTCTGTCTGTCAGTCGGATGTGACCACAGTGGATAGGTTATGTCTGTCAGTCGGGTGTGACCACCGTGGTTCCTGTCTGTCAGTCGGGTGTGACCACAATGGAGAGGTCCTGTCTGTCAGTCGGGTGTGGCCACAGTGGAGAGGTTATGTCAGTCAGTCGGGTGTGACCGCGGTGGTTCCTGTCTGTCAGTCGGGTGTGACCACAGTGGAGAGGTCCTGTCTGTCAGTCGGGTGTGACCGCAGTGGAGAGGTTCTGTCTGTCAGTCGGGTGTGACCACCGTGGTTCCTGTCTGTCAGTTGGGTGTGACCACAGTGGTTCCTGTCTGTCAGTCGGGTGTGACCACAATGGAGAGGTCCTGTCTGTCAGTCGGGTGTGACCGCAGTGGAGAGGTTCTGTCTGTCAGTCGGGTGTGACCACCGTGGTTCCTTCCAGTCAGTCGGGTGTGACCACAGTGGAGAGGTTCTGTCTGTCAGTCGGATGTGACCACAGTGGATAGGTTCTGTCTGTCAGTCGGGTGTGACCACCGTGGTTCCTGTCTGTCAGTCGGGTGTGACCACAATGGAGAGGTCCTGTCTGTCAGCCGGGTGTGGCCACAGTGGAGAGGTTATGTCAGTCAGTCGGGTGTGACCGCGGTGGTTCCTGTCTGTCAGTCGGGTGTGACCACAGTGGAGAGGTCCTGTCTGTCAGTCGGGTGTGACCGCAGTGGAGAGGTTCTGTCTGTCAGTCGGGTGTGACCACCGTGGTTCCTGTCTGTCAGTCGGGTGTGACCACAGTGGTTCATGTCTGTCAGTCGGGTGTGACCACAATGGAGAGGTCCTGTCTGTCAGTCGGGTGTGACCACAGTGGTTCATGTCTGTCAGTCGGGTGTGACCACAATGGAGAGGTCCTGTCTGTCAGTCGGGTGTGACCACAGTGGAGAGGTCCTGTCAGTCAGTCGGGTGTGACCACAGTGGAGAGGTCCTGTCTGTCAGTCGGGTGTGACCACAGTGTAGAGGTTCTGTCTGTCAGTCGGGTGTGACCACAGTGGAGAGGTCCTGTCTGTCTGTCGGGTGTGACCACAGTGGAGAGGTCCTGTCTGTCAGTCGGGTGTGGCCACAGTGGAGAGGTTATGTCAGTCAGTCGGGTGTGACCGCGGTGGTCCCTGTCTGTCAGTCGGGTGTGACCGCTCTCGGCTGCCGGTGGGAGTCTCCAGCCCTGATCAGCCGCGGCGCCGTGTGTGTACTGGAGAGGCGCGGTGCGGTGCGGCGCGGCGCGGCGCGCGTCCAAGCCCGACAGTGAGAGTGGCGTCACGCGTGGCTGACGATAACCTACTTGGTCGACAATAGCGCCGGGATCAGCTTACCTGCACTCACGAGCCGGCGAGTGAAAATGAGCCACGACCGGCCGCCGCCGGCCGCCGCCGGCTGCCGCAGTGGTGAGGTCTGAGAGCTGTCCTCCGACGGCTGGCAGGATTCAGCGAGGTTCACGAGTCGGCTGGTCCCTCCGAGCTGCGTAGAGGTGGACGGGACGGAGAGGAGATCCAGCTGAGCTGGCTGGAGGTGTACGGGACGGAGAGGAGATCCAGCTGAGCTGGCTGGAGGTGGACGGGACGGAGAGGAGATCCAGCTGAGCTGGCTGGAGGTGGACGGGACGGAGAGGAGATCCAGCTGAGCTGGCTGGAGGTGGACGGGACGGAGAGGAGATCCAGCTGAGCTGGCTGGAGGTGGACGGGACGGAGAGGAGATCCAGCTGAGCTGGCTGGAGGTGAACGGGACGGAGAGGAGATCCAGCTGAGCTGGCTGGAGGTGGACGGGACGGAGAGGAGATCCAGCTGAGCTGGTTGGAGGTGGACGGGACGGAGAGGAGATCCAGCTGAGCTGGCTGGAGGTGGACGGGACGGAGAGGAGATCCAGCTGAGCTGGCTGGAGGTGGACGGGACGGAGAGGAGATCCAGCTGAGCTGGCTGGAGGTGGACGGGACGGAGAGGAGATCCAGCTGAGCTGGCTGGAGGTGGACGGTACGGAGAGGAGATCCAGCTGAGCTGGCTGGAGGTGGACGGGACGGAGAGGAGATCCAGCTGAGCTGGCTGGAGGTGGACGGGACGGAGAAGAGATCCAGCTGAGCTTGCTGGGACGTCTGGGATCGGAGTTTTGTTGGACAGACAGAGCTGTCGGGTCGTTCCGTTGACCTGAGGCGGAATTCACTGATTGTTTACAAAGTATTACCAATATTTGGGAGTATTTTTTTAGATAGAATACATCTGTTTTTTATGAGAAAAGCATTAGAAAATGAGCCGGTATATGTCACGTTTGAGAAGTACAAGTGCATAAGACTTCCCGACAATCTCAGTATCAACAGCAGCAACAATAACCTCACAATCACTCACCAGTATCGAAATACGCCCTTGAAAATTCTGCCGAACCATTTTAATAGCCGTTTTCACGAATGATCATTGCGCTGAAAGATTCTGAAAAGTTTCTGAAAAGTTTTAACAAGTTTTGGTATAGAAATCTTAGTTCGACGATCCATTCCTTAAATACACAACTTTCACGTGCGATTTTTGTCTTGAAATGTCCCTCATAATTTTGTAATATGTTGGTAAGAATATAACATGTTGACAAAATTGCGGTTTGGTGGTAATTAGTAAATAAGTATTGATAGGTCAGTTGTGATGTCAGATCTCCATCAACTGAAACTTGTCAAAACTTCAGAACGATTCAGAAGCTATATGTGCGTGTGACGCAATTGGACGCAATGAACTCGCCCAATCCGGCGGCCGGCTTGTGCGGCTTGACTTTGGCCATGTGCGTGCGGCACGTGGGTCGGAAGCGGCGGCGAATCTATCATGGCACATCACTGCGCATGTGCAGACAGACCTGTGATCCATGACTCTGCCATATTTAGTAACTAGTATGACGGTATGCTAAACTGAACGAATGGACTAGACGCATATGTTCTTTAAAAACGGCCAATTTTGTATCATAAACTTGTTATGAGCTCAATACATGTTTCCCATAACTATTGAATAGTGATAATATCGCCTAAATCATCAATTTATTTCTTGGAATACATAATATACTAATACGTCTATACCAAAACTTCTCAGAAACTTTTCAGAAACTTTTCAGCGCAATAATCCTTCGTGAAAACGGCTATTGTGTCTAGACAAGTCGGTGCGATACAATCTGGCAGTACAGGAACTTCACGGTTTTACAGCACTGCCAACATAGCATCATGAAGGTATCGAGGATATGCATGCACTCTGGAACATCAGGTGCAATAAATGTCCCCGAAGCCCGCCGACTAAAGCCTGGAAAACCTGCATCATTACTCAGAACTACGCAAGCAATAACACATCTGAATAGTGTTTGAGCACAGACTATAAACTCACCTGCATTCAGAGCCCTGCGGCGTCTCTGGGCGGCTTCGTCTGTTGATGTGCGGCGCGGCCTGTCGGGCCACCCCCGTTGTTAAACTTGACCGCGCCACGCTGAGCTACAGCCCGGTATATCAGCGGCTCACCGGCTCTGTAGCGGGAGAGCCGCAACTGACCTCGGCGACACATGACACCCGTGACCTCGGCTGACAGCGACACGTGAGAGTGGGAACTCGGCTGACAGCGACACATGCCAGTGGGACCTGACCTCGGCTGACAGCGACACATGCCAGTGGGACCTGACCTCGGCTGACAGCGACACATGACAGTGGGACCTGACCTCGGCTGACAGCAACACATGCCAGTGTGACCCTGACCTCGGCTGACAACGACACATGCCAGCGGGACCTGACCTCGGCTGACAACGACACATGCCAGTGGGACCTCGGCTGACAGCGACACATGACAGCGGGACCTGACCTCGGCTGACAGTGACACATGCCAGTGGGACCTGACCTCGGCTGACAGCGACACATGCCAGTGTGACCCTGACCTCGGCTGACAACGACAAATGCCAGCGGGACCTGACCTCGGCTGACAGCGACACATGCCAGTGGGACCTGACCTCGGCTGACAGCGACACATGACAGCGGGACCTGACCTCGGCTGACAGCAACACATGACAGAGGGACTTGACCTCGGCTGACAGTGACACATGCCAGTGTGACCCTGACCTCGGCTGACAGCAACACATGACATAGGGACCTGACCTCGGCTGACAGCAACACATGACAGAGGGACTTGACCTCGGCTGACAGTGACACATGCCAGTGTGACCCTGACCTCGGCTGACAGCAACACATGACATAGGGACCTGACCTCGGCTGACAGCAACACATGACAGAGGGACTTGACCTCGGCTGACAGTGACACATGCCAGTGTGACCCTGACCTCGGCTGACAGCAACACATGACAGTGGGACCTGACCTCGGCTGACAGTGACACATGCCAGCGGGACCTGACCTCGGCTGACAGCGACACGTGACAGAGGGAACCTGACCTCGGCTGACAGCGACACATGCCAGTGGGACCTCGGCTGACAGCGACACATGCCAGTGGGACCTGACCTCGGCTGACAGCGACACATGACAGAGGGACCTGACCTCGGCTGACAGCGACACATGACAGCGGGACCTGACCTCGGCTGACAGCGACACATGACAGAGGGACCTGACCTCGGCTGACAGCGACACATGACAGAGGGACCTGACCTCGGCTGACAGCGACACATGACAGAGGGACCTGACCTCGGCTGACAGTGACACATGCCAGTGGGACCTGACCTCGGCTGACAACGACACATGCCAGCGGGACCTGACCTCAGCTGACAGCAACACATGACAGATGGACCTCGGCTGACAGCGATACATGCCAGCGGGACCTGACCTCGGCTGACAGCGACACATGACAGAGGGACTTGACCTCGGCTGACAGTGACACATGCCAGTGGGACCTGACCTCGGCTGACAACGACACATGCCAGCGGGACCTGACCTCGGCTGACAGCAACACATGACAGATGGACCTCGGCTGACAGCGACACATGCCAGCGGGACCTGACCTCGGCTGACAGCGACACATGCCAGTGGGACCTCGGCTGACAGCGGCACATGACAGCGGGACCTGACCTCGGCTGACAGCGACACATGCCAGTGGGACCTCGGCTGACAGCGACACATGGCAGCGGGACCTGACCTCGGCTGACAGCGACACATGCCAGTGGGACCTGACCTCGGCTGACAGCGACACATGACAGCGGGACCTGACCTCGGCTGACAGTGACACATGCCAGTGGGATCTGACCTCGGCTGACAGCGACACGTGACAGAGGGACCTGACCTCGGCTGACAGCGACACATGACAGAGGGACTTGACCTCGGCTGACAGCGACACATGCCAGTGGGACCTGACCTCGGCTGACAGCGACACATGACAGAGGGACCTCGGCTGACAGCGACACATGCCAGCGGGACCTCGGCTGACAGCGACACATGACAGAGGGACTTGACCTCGGCTGACAGCAACACATGCCAGTGGGACCTGACCTCGGCTGACAGCGACACGTGACAGTGGGACCTGACCTCGGCTGACAGCGACACATGACAGCGGGATCTGACCTCGGCTGACAGCGACACATGCCAGTGGGACCTGACCTCGGCTGACAGCGACACATGACAGAGGGACCTGACCTCGGCTGACAGCGACGCATGACAGAGGGACTTGACCTCGGCTGACAGCGACACATGACAGAGGGACCTGACCTCGGCTGACAACGACACATGCCAGCGGGACCTGACCTCGGCTGACAGCAACACATGACAGATGGACCTCGGCTGACAGCGACACATGCCAGCGGGACCTGACCTCGGCTGACAGTGACACGTGACAGAGGGACCTGACCTCGGCTGACAGCGACACATGACAGTGGGACCTGACCTCGGTTGACAACGACACATGCCAGTGGGACCTGACCTCGGCTGACAGCGACACATGACAGAGGGACCTCGGCTGACAGCGACACATGACAGAGGGACTTGACCTCGGCTGACAGCGACACATGACAGAGGGACCTCGGCTGACAGCGACACATGCCAGTGGGACCTGACCTCGGCTGACAGCGACACATGACAGAGGGACCTCGGCTGACAGCGACACATGCCAGTGGGACCTGACCTCGGCTGACAGCGACACATGACAGAGGGACCTCGGCTGATAGCGACACATGCCAGTGGGACCTGACCTCGGCTGACAGCGACACATGCCAGTGGGACCTGACCTCGGCTGACAGCGACACATGACAGAGGGACCTCGGCTGACAGCGACACATGCCAGTGGGACCTGACCTCGGCTGACAGCGACACATGACAGAGGGACCTGACCTCGGCTGACAGCGACACATGACAGCGGGACCTGACCTTGGCTGACAGCGACACATGACAGCGGGACCTGACCTCGGCTGACAGCGACACATGACAGCGGGACCTGACCTCGGCTGACAGCGACACATGACAGAGGGACTTGACCTCGGCTGACAGCGACACATGACAGAGGGACCTCGGTTGACAGCGACACATGACAGAGGGACCTGACCTCGGCTGACAGCGACACATGCCAGTGGGACCTGACCTCGGCTGACAGCGACACATGACAGAGGGACCTCGGCTGACAGCGACACATGCCAGTGGGACCTGACCTCGGCTGACAGCAACACATGTCAGTGGGACCTCGGCTGACAGCGACACATGACAGTGGGACCTGTCCTCGGCTGACAGCGACACATGACAGCGTGACCTGACCTCGGCTGACAGCGACACATGACAGCGGGACCTGACCTCGGCTGACAGCGACACATGACAGCGGGACCTGACCTCGGCTGACAGCGACACATGACAGCGGGACCTGACCTCGGCTGACAGCGACACATGACAGTGGGACCTGACCTCGGCTGACAGCGACACATGCCAGTGGGACCTGACCTCGGCTGACAGCGACACATGACAGAGGGACCTCGGCTGACAGTGACACATGCCAGTGGGACCTGACCTCGGCTGACAGCGACACATGACAGAGGGACCTCGGCTGACAGCGACACATGCCAGTGGGACCTGACCTCGGCTGACAGCGACACATGACAGAGGGACTTGACCTCGGCTGACAGCGACACATGACAGCGGGACCTGACCTCGGCTGACAGCGACACATGACAGTGGGACCTCGGCTGACAGCGACACATGACAGCGGGACCTGACCTCGGCTGACAGCGACACATGACAGCGGGACCTGACCTCGGCTGACAGCGACACATGACAGCGGGACCTGACCTCGGCTGACAGCGACACATGACAATGGGACCTGACCTCGGCTGACAGCGACACATGACAGAGGGACCTCGGCTGACAGCGACACATGACAGAGGGACTTGACCTCGGCTGACAGCGACACATGACAGAGGGACTTGACCTCGGCTGACAGCAACACATGTCAGTGGGACCTGACCTCGGCTGACAGCGACACATGACAGTGGGACCTCGGCTGACAGCGACACATGACAGAGGGACCTCGGCTGACAGCGACACATGCCAGTGGGACCTGACCTCGGCTGACAGTGACACATGACAGTGGGACCTGACCTCGGCTGACAGCGACACATGACAGAGGGACCTCGGCTGACAGCGACACATGCCAGTGGGACCTGACCTCGGCTGACAGCGACACATGACAGAGGGACCTCGGCTGACAGCGACACATGCCAGTGGGACCTGACCTCGGCTGACAGCGACACATGACAGTGGGACCTGACCTCGGCTGACAGCGATACATGACAGAGGGACCTCGGCTGACAGCGACACATGACAGAGGGACTTGACCTCGGCTGACAGCGACACATGACAGAGGGACCTCGGCTGACAGCGACACATGACAGAGGGACTTGACCTCGGCTGGCAGTGACACATGCCAGTGGGACCTCGGCTGGCAGCGACACATGCCAGTGGGACCTGACCTCGGCTGACAGCGACACATGACAGAGGGACTTGACCTCGGCTGACAGCGACACATGACAGAGGGACCTCGGCTGACAGCGACACATGCCAGTGGGACCTGACCTCGGCTGACAGCGACACATGACAGAGGGACCTGACCTCGGCTGACAGCGACACATGACAGCGGGACCTGACCTCGGCTGACAGCGACACATGACAGAGGGACCTGACCTCGGCTGACAGCGACGCATGACAGAGGGACCTGACCTCGGCTGACAGCGACACATGACAGAGGGACCTGACCTCGGCTGACAGCGACACATGACAGCGGGACCTGACCTCGGCTGACAGCGACACATGCCAGTGGGACCTGACCTCGGCTGACAGCGACACATGACAGCGGGACCTGACCTCGGCTGACAGCGACACATGACAGAGGGACCTCGGCTGGCAGTGACACATGACAGAGGGACTTGACCTCGGCTGACAGCGACACATGACAGAGGGATCTGACCTCGGCTGACAGCGACACATGACAGAGGGACTTGACCTCGGCTGACAGCGACACATGACAGAGGGGCCTCGGCTGACAGCGACACATGCCAGTGGGACCTGACCTCGGCTGACAGCGACACATGACAGAGGGACCTGACCTCGGCTGACAGCGATACATGACAGCGGGACCTGACCTCGGCTGACAGCGACACATGACAGAGGGACCTGACCTCGGCTGACAGCGACACATGACAGCGGGACCTGACCTCGGCTGACAGCGACACATGACAGAGGGACCTGACCTCGGCTGACAGCGACACATGACAGAGGGACCTGACCTCGGATGACAGCGACACATGACAGCGGGACCTGACCTCGGCTGACAGCGACACATGACAGAGGGACCTGACCTCGGCTGACAGCGACGCATGACAGAGGGACCTGACCTCGGCTGACAGCGACACATGACAGAGGGACTTGACCTCGGCTGACAGCGACACATGACAGAGGGACCTCGGCTGGCAGTGACACATGACAGAGGGACTTGACCTCGGCTGACAGCGACACATGACAGAGGGACTTGACCTCGGCTGACAGCGACACATGACAGAGGGACTTGACCTCGGCTGACAGCGACACATGACAGAGGGACTTGACCTCGGCTGACAGCGACACATGCCAGCGGGACCTGACCTCGGCTGACAGCGACACATGACAGTGGGACCTCGGCTGACAGCGACACATGACAGAGGGACCTTGGCTGACAGCGACCCATGCCAGTGGGACCTGACCTCGGCTGACAGCGACACATGCCAGTGGGACCTGACCTCGGCTGACAGCGACACATGCCAGTGGGACCTCGGCTGACAGCGACACATGACAGCGGGACCTGACCTCGGCTGACAGCGACACATGACAGAGGGACCTCGGCTGGCAGTGACACATGACAGAGGGACTTGACCTCGGCTGACAGCGACACATGACAGAGGGACCTGACCTCGGCTGACAGCGACACATGACAGAGGGACCTGACCTCGGCTGACAGCGACGCATGACAGCGGGACCTGACCTCGGCTGACAGCGACACATGACAGAGGGACCTGACCTCGGCTGACAGCGACACATGACAGCGGGACCTGACCTCGGCTGACAGCGACACATGACAGAGGGACCTCGGCTGGCAGTGACACATGACAGAGGGACTTGACCTCGGCTGACAGCGACACATGACAGAGGGACCTGACCTCGGCTGACAGCGACACATGACAGAGGGACTTGACCTCGGCTGACAGCGACACATGACAGAGGGACCTGACCTCGGCTGACAGCGACACATGACAGCGGGACCTGACCTCGGCTGACAGCGACACATGACAGAGGGACCTGACCTCGGCTTACAGCGACACATGACAGAGGGACCTGACCTCGGCTGACAGCGACACATGACAGCGGGACCTGACCTCGGCTGACAGCGACACATGACAGAGGGACTTGACCTCGGCTGACAGCGACACATGACAGAGGGACCTCGGCTGGCAGTGACACATGACAGAGGGACTTGACCTCGGCTGACAGCGACACATGACAGAGGGACTTGACCTCGGCTGACAGTGACACATGACAGAGGGACTTGACCTCGGCTGACAGCGACACATGACAGAGAGACTTGACCTCGGCTGACAGCGACACATGCCAGCGGGACCTGACCTCGGCTGACAGCGACACATGACAGTGGGACCTCGGCTGACAGCGACACATGACAGAGGGACCTCGGCTGACAGCGACCCATGCCAGTGGGACCTGACCTCGGCTGACAGCGACACATGCCAGTGGGACCTGACCTCGGCTGACAGAGACACATGCCAGTGGGACCTGACCTCGGCTGACAGCGACACATGCCAGTGGGACCTCGGCTGACAGCGACACATGACAGCGGGATCTGACCTCGGCTGACAGCGACACATGACAGAGGGACCTCGGCTGACAGCGACACATGCCAGTGGGACCTGACCTCGGCTGACAGCGACACATGCCAGTGGGACCTGACCTCGGCTGACAGCGACACATGCCAGTGGGACCTGACCTCGGCTGACAGCGACACATGCCAGTGGGACCTCGGCTGACAGCGACACATGCCAGTGGGACCTGACCTCGGCTGACAGCGACACATGCCAGCGGGACCTCGGCTGACAGCAACACATGACAGCGGGACCTGACCTCGGCTGACAGCGACACATGACAGAGGGACCTGACCTCGGCTGACAGCAACACATGCCAGTGGGACCTGACCTCGGCTGACAGCGACACATGACAGAGGGACTTGACCTCGGCTGACAGCGACACATGCCAGTGGGACCTGACCTCGGCTGACAGCAACACATGACAGAGGGACTTGACCTCGGCTGACAGCGACACATGCCAGTGGGACCTGACCTCGGCTGACAGCGACACATGACAGAGGGACCTCGGCTGACAGCGACACATGCCAGTGGGACCTGACCTCGGCTGACAGCGACACATGCCAGTGGGACCTGACCTCGGCTGACAGCAACACATGTCAGTGGGACCTTACCTCGGCTGACAGCGACACATGACAGAGGGACCTCGGCTGGCAGTGACACATGCCAGTGGGATCTGACCTCGGCTGACAGTGACACATGCCAGTGGGACCTGACCTCGGCTGACAGCAACACATGACAGAGGGACTTGACCTCGGCTGGCAGTGACACATGCCAGTGGGACCTGACCTCGGCTGACAGCGACACATGTCAGTGGGACTTGACCTCGGCTGGCAGTGACACATGCCAGTGGGACCTGACCTCGGCTGACAGCATCACATGACAGCGGGACCTGACCTCGGCTGACAGCGACACATGCCAGCGGGACCTCGGCTGACAGCGACACATGTCAGTGGGACTTGACCTCGGCTGGCAGTGACACATGCCAGAGGGACCTGACCTCGGCTGACAGCAACACATGTCAGTGGGACCTGACCTCGGCTGACAGCGACACATGACAGAGGGACCTCGGCTGGCAGCGACACATGCCAGTGGGACCTGACCTCGGCTGACAGCGACACATGACAGAGGGACCTGACCTCGGCTGACAGCAACACATGCCAGTGGGACCTGACCTCGGCTGACAGCGACACATGACAGAGGGACCTGACCTCGGCTGACAGCAACGCATGCCAGTGGGACCTGACCTCGGCTGACAGCGTCACATGACAGTAGTACCCTCCGCCACCGCCGCCTCGGACCGGATCGAGTGCCGTGCAATTTTCCCTGTGTGCAGTGCCACGCCGTCGGCCGGCGATCAAAAGTGAAAGTCTGGTGCGGCTGGCGAGCAGCGACGCTCGTCAGTCGGTCCGCGACGCTGCCGCTGCTGCCACCGCCGTCCCGCGCCGCCCGCGACAGCGCCGCCGACCGGCCCAACGCCGAGCCGCGCCGCGACCCCTGCACCCGCCGCCGCCCCGCCGCCGCGCCGCCGCCCCTTCGCCGCGCTGCCGCGCCCCGCGTGCCATCAGTGAGCGAGACCACGGCGGCCCCAGAGCGGATGGGATTGCCTACGGTCGTGGATATCCGAGATCCGGCCGACGCGATCCGGACTCCGCTCTGCGCGATCGGTGCCGGGGAGCCCTCCGGCTGAGGGCTGGACAGGAGGGAAGACGTCTGACCGCTGAGGGAACAGTGACCGCCGATCCGCCGCCGGACCAGGAGGGAGCAGAGACCACTGACCGCCGGACCAGGAGGAGCAGAGACCACTGACCGCCGGGCCAGGAGGAGCAGAGACTACTGACCGCCGGACCAGGAGGAGCAGAGACTACTGGCCGCCGGGCTGGGAGGGAGCAGAGACTACTGACCGCCGGGCCAGGAGGAGCAGAGACCACTGACCGCTGGACAGGAGGGAAGACCTTTGACCTCTGAGGGAACGGAGACCGCTGACCGTTGGAGCACCGAGCAGGGTCACTGACTGGTGAGTAAACAACAGATTACGTCCCGCGAGCGAGGGAGGTGGACAGGTGCCCTTGACTGACGGGAGCCAGGGTCGATGGGTCCCAGATCAACCCGGCGCTCTCCGTGACAAGGTGGGGTCGTCCGTGGGCTGCCGATTCTCAAGTAAGTTTCTATTGCTAACGGCGACCTGTATTAAAATGGCGTGATGAATCGGGAATTATCGGGTACGGGTGATATTTTGTTGCTAGCTGCCCTCAGCCATTCGTTTAATTTAGACCCCGATCTCGAGTTTCTCCGTGTTGGTGAATATATCCACCCGGTCGGCGCATTACAGAGTCATATAGTTTCACGGCGAGTTTGCCAGCGAGTGAAAACTCTCCGCGGCAGCCAGCCGACACACCGCCGGCTGTGGTTCGCTTGGCCGGCTGTGGTTCGCTTGGCCGGCTGTGGTTCGCTTGGCCGGCTGTGGTTCGCTTGGCCGGCTGTGGTTCGCTTGGCCGGCTGTGGTTCGCTTGGTCGTCACCCGGTAAATCGACACATTCTCTGGCGGCCGGCCTCGCAGACATGAACCCGAACCACGAGATGCGCCCGTCGCCCTTCCTAGGTTAACCGACCTGCGGCAGCCTCTAGGACAAGACGACTGACGAGAGCGACTGACGGAGCGAGTTTGGGGGTATTTCCAGTCGTTAGGTCCGGCTTTAAAGCAGGGAAGTTTGACCTGGGGAGGTTGCCCTGCTCGCGTCAGTTTGGCACAGGAAAACCGCCACCACGTTTGGAGCCGACGCCAGGTTTGGAGCAGATTGTGACGAGTAATGCTGACGTCTCAAAGTTAACACAGTGCCTGATGGTGCATGGTGGCCATGCAATGACTGTTAGGACACACTGCTGACACACAGTTAACACCACTGTCCATCGGATGAGGCCATAGGGGGTGACGAAACACGGCGAGTATGACCAGTTGGTCGGGGTCGTCAGTATTCAGGCGTCAGAGGTGATCACGATTCACGAGCAGGATGGCTTCAGCTCACGATGATGCGTAAATCACAGTCTCAGCAAACGACCAGCGCAATGTGCCTACTTTAGACTGTCCCATCGGTTAGCGTATTGTGGACAGAGCGTGATGACATGATCAGGGTGCTTCTCGTGACCTTCTTTGACATGGTGCAATGGCCGTCCTCGCCGACCACTGTTCACAGTCACGACTCACAGCTCACAACTCACGGCTCACGATCGACTCACGCGTCACGATCGGTGCTCGGCTGTCGGGGCCGCGGTGACGCGACCAGTGATGCCACGGTGTAATCACAGACCGATTCCAGTGATGACTAGCGCCACCGGCCGCGCAGTTGGGAAACGAACCCCGGTCCGTGACGGGGGGTTCTCTGCGACTCTCACGATGTGGGAGAGAGACCAGCAGACAGTCTGACTCTAATCAGAGACCCCAGCTCTGGCTGTCGTTTGACCTACCTGGCCAGAATTCGGACATGCTGACACATTCAGCATTCTCATTTTGACTTACACTGCCTTCTCAGTTCGTCTCCCATTCTCACATTCTCACATTCTCACATTCTCACACCTCACGTCTCATATTCTCACATTTCTCACATTCTCACACCTCACGTCTCACATTCTCACATTTCTCACATTCTCACACCTCACGTCTCACATTTTCACATTTCTCACATTGTCACATTTCTCACATTGTCACATTTCTCACATTGTCACATTTCTCACATTGTCACATTTCTCACATTCTCACACCTCACGTCTCACATTGTCACATTTCTCACATTGTCACATTTCTCACATTCTCACACCTCACGTCTCACATTCTCACATTTCTCACATTCTCACACCTCACGTCTCACATTCTCACATTTCTCACATTGTCACATTTCTCACATTGTCACACCTCACGTCTCACATTGTCGCATTGGTCTCAGCTTCCATAGCCCTCCCAGTCTTCCCAACCTGCTCAGTATTCCCAGCATTGCGAGTTTTCTCAACAACGCCGTCGTTGCCAGCCATGTCAGTTTCCCACCCTCCCTGGTGCCGAGCTTTTCAGACACGTCTGGCTGGGTCTAGTTAACATCTCTCTCCATGACTGAACTCACCTGTTATGCCGGTCACAGTGTGGTCACAGTTTGGGGAAGCGCCCTCCGGCGTCCAACCCGCATCTGGCCAGGAGGTGCCATGAGAGTGTTGTGAAATTGCTGCCCCCAACACTGGGTCACCTTGACACGAGGTTTCATCTCTGAGTTCAGCATTAACCGGGCTGTTCTGGCTACAGATATGCGGTGGGTTGTGTAATGCATTTTTAAGTGCTCGTATGTGGTCACTTTAATTAGTATGTCGCGTATAAATTCAGAACGGACAGTGGAAGTGACATGCATGTCCTTTGCAATCAATAACTTTTGAAAGTGTATTGCTGGGCAAATTGTTATGTAACGCATGGTGGCATGGCATGATACCTTCTGAAATTAATATGTACCCATAGGCGTACACAAGGGGGGGGGGGGCAATTGCCCCCCTCCCCCGCCCCTGAAGGTCCGTACGTGCCCATTTGGTCGAGAGAAAACAAAATGTTTTTTTTAAGGAACAAATGTTGAAAATATGCCCTCTAAAGGTATAGCGCGCAAATTCCGGTGATTTTTTTTTTTGGTAGGGGTGCCTTATGCCCCCCCCCCCCTGAGCAAAATCCCCACCCCCTGGAGTGAATCCTGGGTACGCCACTGTATGTACCACATGGCCTACTTGGTAATGTGTTCGTGTTCACCAAGACTTTAAGTCATATTTGGCGTGATTTTCCTGCAGCCTGCCCCGTTACATGCAGTCGTGGTGATGGCAAAGGCTGCAGTGCATTGGTGCTAATGAGTTACAGGAAACCTGAAACCTTGATGGCAACCTGAAATCTGACATTAAAAGTGAACAATAACCATCGCAGTGAATTGAGCATGTTAAATTAATTATTATTAGTGTCACTTCCAGTTCTAGATAACTTTGATTCACGTCATAAAACCATTTTCAGGTATTTGGAATGAAGGCCATTTTTCCTTGGGAATCCTACGTAATTACATTAGATAGTGCCTCGTTTTCAACTTTGTCAAAATAATCATGCCAGTTAAAATGCCATTCAGTATTGCATAACCACATTACATGGCTTATTCACGTAATAAACACCGTCACCCAAACGGCCGTGCGACCACAACGAGAACGATTCACAAGTTTCATATTTCTACCACTAAGCTCTATTTTTAGTCCGATACGATGGGTGCTTTTCACCGGCACCGGCAGGGAGCGGTCGGTCTCGTCTTATAATGCACTCTCACTCTCTGGATTAGCAGCTGTGACCGCGGGTTTCACGTGCCTTATCACGGCAACAATAGCCGATTGGACAGTGATAGACAGCCAGGTCAGTGGAACGCGCCGACCCCCCTCCCCCGTCAGCTTCGTTAATTGGAAACACCCACACCAGCAGCGACAGATACACAGCGCGTGCAGCGACAGATATACGGCGCGTGCAGCACGAACCTGAAATGCCGAGTCAGAGTGCCATAGCTGAGCCATCCCGCAATCCTTCCTTGTCTATTTTTTGTTGTTGTATTAACGGGTTTTTCCTGCCTGTCCCTCTTGGATTCCCCTGGCGAGTCCCGTCTATGACGTCACACACGGTCGGGTAAGGCGCTGCCAGACGCCGGCCCGCTGTCAGCTGACCCCGGAGTTTAATCCATTTGTTACGGGCCAGGTGCGGACGGGGAGAAACACGCTACACTCACTTCGGAAATCGAGTTTCGCTCATTAGGGTAAATTATATCCAACCGTGAAAAATCGACATGGGAAACCCAAGATGCCGCGACACATTAAATCAAATAAAATTATTGGCTTTCCGAAAGCGACTTTGCTGAAATAATTCAGGGAAAATTCACATCGGAAACGACTTTTTAACTACCAACTTCGAACTGCATTGCATCAGTGGCTAAAGACAATTTAAATTAATTAATTAAATCTACATATATAAAACGTGAATGCCCCGGTATTTTAAACTTCAGATAATCGTCTTTCCAAAAATGGCTTTGTTCAAATAATTCGGATAGTATTCACTTTGGAATGTTCCACTGGATTTGATAAAGTTCTTGATGCATATCAAGGACCTACATGTCCGTACATAGATTGCGCTTGACTCATAACGTAGCCGCCATCGCGTCGGTGTGGAGGAGGCATCTCTGCCCTGAAGGGACAGTCCGCTCCGGTTCGGCCGGTCCGGTCCTGTCCGCCGTCCGGCCTCAGTCCGCTTCGCACCAGTGGAGCCGGGCGGTGCTGACCCGTCCGGCCATCCTGGCCACCCCGGCCACCCTGGCCACCCTGGCCACCCCGGTCGCCCTGGCCACCCCGTCCACCCTGGCCACCCTGGCCACCCCGGCCACCCCGGCCACCCTGGCCACCCCGGTGACCTCTTGCGTAAGACGCATGATCAGCGGCGACAACTTTCCAGAGCCAAGGCCGTTCAGGTGACCCGCCGCTAGTCCCGCCGGGCCGACGAGTGACCCTGAAACCGACCGGCCAGCGGCCAGCGGCCAGCTCCAGCGTGTGTTGCTCAACCGGCGACCGGCCGCCGCCGCCGCCGCCGCCGCCGCCGGTCGCTGCAATAGCGTGTTTTTGCAGGTCAGGTCACTGGCGAGTCAGTCACTGAGCTCCGGGCACCGGACCGGTAGAGCGCGGCCCGAGTGGGGCGGGGCGGGAAGGTAGCTCCAGGGAGAGGCGAGGAAGGCTGCACGGTCTGTCGTTACCACACCGTCTTCCTGGAGACGCGGTAAAGGAAGAACCAGAAGGAAGTAAAGGAAGGCCAGCGGATTGGACTGTTGTGTCAGGGAAAAGGCAGCCAGAAAACCGGGAACCAGAAGCGGTCTATGCAACTCACGTCTGGGCATGGATTCCGTTATTTTGGTTAGCAGGTTTTGCGGACCAACAAATGGAAATTGTTGATTGGTGTTTGACCAATATACAAGGCTGCGACTGAGGCCGTCGCTGGCCAAAATGTGAAAAGTCCATGCATATTGTGCAACGGCTGACGACTGAGTAAGAATTATGTCCTCTTACAAAATGCACGATCGAATAAATGCCCAGTGATGGTACCATGACATCTCCCTCGCGAACAAGTCTGGCAACTGTCCACGGCGTTGCATAAGGGTTGCACATCGGATCCCGTGCCAAGAAAACCCCGATTGCTAAACAGCGTGTCTCCCGCGGCTCAACTGATGCCATTAGAGCTGGGTTTAGTATATCTCTCCACCATCGATATCTCACCGATATACTGTGCCCGACACAGGGCCCTCCCTGCGTCAGAGACCGTTATCTGTGTCCGCTCAGCTGTGATAACGGAGCCTGCGGAGCCCGGCGGACACCGTGATGGGGGGGGGGGGGGGGGGGGGCTGGCTATTGTTGCCTCCGGGCCGGGCCGGGCCTGGGTGGGAGATGGCCCTGACCGTGCCGGGGCGACCGCCACCCTCCCTCCCTCCCTCCCTGGTCCGGTGACGTAACGGGAGCGGCTCCCAGCTGGGCCGCGGGAGTACGCTGCCCTCCGCCCGTGCCGGGCCGCGGGAGTCATCATCGCTGCCGCTGCTCGCCCTCCGCGGCTGACTGTGGTAACAGTGTCAGGGGCCCCCGTCTGTCGCCGCTGCTCCCACGGGTACGAGCGTCGAGTGCAAACAGGGCAGATACAGACACCGCCCCCGATGGCTCGCTTCAGAGAGGCGCGTGAGTGGTGCGTCAGCTGACCAGTCGATACAAGTGAAAACAACGGATCGCTTTCTTCGCATGTTCTGGTATTCCCATATCCTCATAAAGGTGGCAAGCAAACGTCAGCTCAGAAGAAGGGATACTCTGCTCTTAAAGAGATGTAAGGCCAGATATGTTAGTCCATTAAAAGCAAATGCATGACATATTTCGGATCATTACTTCATCATCCGGCCATCGCTCCCCATTGGTGTCAGTCGGAGAACTGCGCACAATACGCCAATCCCATCGTTCGGCGGCTCTGTCAAAGGAAGCGGTCGCCGTCAGAACCGGCAGAGTCACTGCCGGGCGAAACACGTGTCATGTGGTGCCATCTGTTGGTGGCCACCGGTGATGTAATTTGCGCTGCCGCCGACAGATGGCCGAACATCGACCCGTTTCTCCGGCGGCCGGTTTCGTTTTCGTCGACTCCGCCCGGCCGGATCACTTTCATCTTCATCTGGGCGGACTGGAACATCTCCGGCTGCTTTTCTCTCAGGAACTTTACACCCCACTGTTACATACAGCTGCAGTACCCGGAGTGACAGCTATGAGCTAATCTGGGCCATTTTTCTTGCCACAGATATGGAAAGCCAGCCCACAGCGGAACACAAGTCTGTTCTCATGTCAGGAATGCTAACATCACTTATTGTCCGGTCATAATGTCTATTAAATGTAAAGCTGTTGTGGCTAAACTTGCAGTTGTAAGTACAACAAGAACGAGTCATGGTAAAAGCAGAAACCGAGAAGAATGAGATTACAATTTCCCGATGTGTGCTCGAGTAGGTATTGCCATTGCATAGTTATTCAACAGCACGCTACCCAACTTGTTAAAAAATTATTATAACAATACCGTTTCATGAAAGAGTGCTACTAGTGTCTGATGCAAGCGCATTGCAATTAATGTGCATTACCCACGTCCAGGGACTCCGCCACCCCTTTGAAATGGGGGGGGGGGGGAGGGATGGGATCGAGGGAAGCCGAGTGGTCATCATCAGCGAAAAGTTGTTGGGCGGGGGCGGGTGGGGGGGGGGGGTAGAGTGTCCGCAAGCTGTTGAGCGGGGGGGGGGGGGGGGGGGGGGGGGGGGGGGGGGGGGGGGGGTGGAGCGCCAGCGAAAGCTTGTTGAATAGGGAAGAGGTAACAAATCATGAGCACAACTGAACACTGATTTCTAGTTGTTTGTCAGAGAAAATGGGGGGAGGGGTAGTCCCCTCCTGGCTCAAGAATGGGGGAACACGCCCCCCCCCCGTGGCGGAGCCCCTGCCTACGTCCTATATCTATATGAAATGTAGGTAATGGCAGTATCCCATTTACTCAGGAAGGGAAAATGTGTGGTATTGTGCGCACGGTTACCGTGAGTCTCACGAGGAATGGTAAGCTGCGCACGGTTACCGTCTCACGAGGAATGGTAGGCTGCGCATGGCTACCGTCTCACGAGGAATGGTAAGCTACGAACGGTTACCGTCTCACGAGGAATGGTAAGCTGCGCACGGTTACCGTCTCACGAGGAATGGTAAGCTGCGCACGGTTACCGTCTCACGAGGAATGGTAAGCTGCGGCCTGGTAATATGAGCCTCACGAGGAATGGTAAGCTGCGCACGGTTACCGTCTCACGAGGAATGGAAAGCTGCGCACGGTTACCGTCTCACGAGGAATGGTAAGCTGCGCACGGTTACCGTCTCACGAGGAATGGTAAGCTGCGGCCTAGTAATATGAGCCTCACGGCTATCTCAGAGGATCAGCGGTAATGTTCTGAGCGCTCGTCATCTGTGTATCCCTGGCCTGGAATTGGCGGCAGCGCGGCGGTCGGCCACGGCAGCTGTTCATCCCTGGCCTGGAATTGACGGCAGCGGTCGGCCACAGCATCTGTTCATGGTCTGATTTGCGAGGTCAGCGAGAACCAAGGACCACGGTGACGTTAAAGGGATATTGCCACCTCCGGAGGATTTCTAAAAAGCAACTCAAATAAATGGTGGGGATCAACAATCATGTATGCTCAAGTTCAAATAGGCCATTAACTGGCCCAGACCTAAAACTCGATATATTACCAGATAGCTAATACAACGACTAACATTTTGACGCTAACCAAATCGTTTTACAGTCATACCATTAGTAATGACGACGGACAGAGCAAAATCACTATTTTTGGTGTGGTCGATCTTAGGTCATTCACTTGACCTGGAAGGTCACCCGTTTACCCGAAACCTAAAAATCGCATACTGTTAGATGCCTCTCGTGGCAGGTAACATGCTGGTTTTTACTGCATTGCTCTATGTTGCTTGGTTTGAAAGTTAACAGGGGGGCTGTCAGCACCCCCCGTAGGGCGAAGGTGAGAAATGGTCCCCGTAGGCCGAGGGTTAATATCATTAGCAGATTCTGATGTTCCTCGTCTCCGTTTTATAAGACAGATTCCGGACACTGTTGGTGACACTGTTGTGTTGGTGTACGAGTTTGTGAGGTGGGCAGCGTGGCAGTGAGACGACCCGCGAGTCAGCCGGCCGGCGTTCACAGACGCAGTGAGACGACTCCCGAGTCAGCCGGCCGGCGTTCACAGACGCAGTGAGACGACTCCCGAGCCAGCCGGCCGGCGTTCACAGACGCAGTGAGACGACTCCCGAGCCAGCCGGCCGGCGTTCACACACAGACGCAGTGAGACGACTCCCGAGTCAGCCGGCCGGCGTTCACAGACGCAGTGAGACGACTCCCGAGTCAGCCGGCCGGCGTTCACACACAGACGCAGTGAGACGACTCCCCCCCCCCCCCCGCGAGTCAGCCGGCCGGCGTTCACAGACGCAGTGAGACGACCCCCCGAGTCAGCCGGCCGGCGTTCACAGACGCAGTGAGACGACCCCCCGAGCCAGCCGGCCGGCGTTCACAGACGCAGTGAGACGACTCCCCCCCCCCCCGCGAGTCAGCCGGCCGGCGTTCACAGACGCAGTGAGACGACCCCCCGAGTCAGCCGGCCGGCGTTCACAGACGCAGTGAGACGACTCCCGAGTCAGCCGGCCGGCGTTCACAGACGCAGTGAGACGACTCCCCCCCCCCCCCCGCGAGTCAGCCGGCCGGCGTTCACAGACGCAGTGAGACGACTCCCGAGTCAGCCGGCCGGCGTTCACAGACGCAGTGAGACGACTCCCCCCCCCCCCGCGAGTCAGCCGGCCGGCGTTCACAGACGCAGTGAGACGACTCCCGAGTCAGCCGGCCGGCGTTCACAGACGCAGTGAGACGACCCCCGAGTCAGCCGGCCGGCGTTCACACACAGACGCAGTGAGACGACTCCCCCCCCCCCGCGAGTCAGCCGGCCGGCGTTCACAGACGCAGTGAGACGACTCCCCCCCCCCCCGCGAGTCAGCCGGCCGGCGTTCACAGACGCAGTGAGACGACTCCCGAGCCAGCCGGCCGGCGTTCACACACAGACGCAGTGAGACGACTCCCCCCCCCCCCCCGCGAGTCAGCCGGCCGGCGTTCACAGACGCAGTGAGACGACTCCCGAGCCAGCCGGCCGGCGTTCACAGACGCAGTGAGACGACCCCCCGAGTCAGCCGGCCGGCGTTCACACACAGACGCAGTGAGACGACTCCCCCCCCCCCGCGAGTCAGCCGGCCGGCGTTCACAGACGCAGTGAGACGACTCCCGAGCCAGCCGGCCGGCGTTCACACACAGACGCAGTGAGACGACTCCCCCCCCCCCCCCGCGAGTCAGCCGGCCGGCGTTCACAGACGCAGTGAGACGACTCCCGAGTCAGCCGGCCGGCGTTCACAGACGCAGTGAGACGACCCCCCGAGTCAGCCGGCCGGCGTTCACAGACGCAGTGAGACGACCCCCGAGTCAGCCGGCCGGCGTTCACAGACGCAGTGAGACGACTCCCGAGCCAGCCGGCCGGCGTTCACACACAGACGCAGTGAGACGACTCCCCCCCCCCCCCCCGCGAGTCAGCCGGCCGGCGTTCACAGACGCAGTGAGACGACCCCCCGAGTCAGCCGGCCGGCGTTCACAGACGCAGTGAGACGACTCCCCCCCCCCGCGAGCCAGCCGGCTGGCGTTCACAGACGCAGTGAGACGACTCCCGAGCCAGCCGGCTGGCGTTCACAGACAGAGCTGTTTACCCTCCAACCAGCTCTCCTTGAACTGTGAGAAGGCGGGAGCTCGTAAAGATTCGCCAGGCGTGAGGTGTTCAAGGATAGAAATTAGTTCGTCTATTCTCTCACGTCGCCCGTGACTAAAATATCTAACAGCCGCCGCTTATTGTAGTGTTCAGCGGTGGTGGTTTATCCCGTGTAGGCAATTTGAGATGAAACGGAGCGTAACAGTGTATCGTTTAGCATACTACACTACTTTGCCTGGTCGCCGAGGTCCTCGATCATTAGCATGCATGTATATATCTATTCGTTAAATTATGTTACTTCACTGCTGTGTTGCTAGGCAAGGGCGGATCCAGCCGGCCGTGGGGGGAGGGCGCGTTTTTAGCGGACCTTACCTACCCCAATTTCGAATTTCTTCCCGGATTTGGGCCACTTTATTTTGCAACCACACGATTTCTAATGATTTTTTTTAGCTTTCCGACCTTTTGGGATATCGAAAAAGGAAAGATGTCAGATTGCAGCTTGTATTGTTCCGACATTGCCTTACACTGAGCAAAACTATGTCAATTGTCAGCTGTACCCAGGGGCGTCGCCTGTGGAGGGAAGCACATGCCTTTGCATGCCTTTTATGCCTTTGCAGCATTTTTGATGTGGATTTTCATGTTATAGTAGGTATTTGTTATTTAGCGCTGCAAAGCGGCGCGATTTTTTTAACGTGT
This sequence comes from Chirona hameri, assembly GCA_036785665.1. Classification (NCBI taxonomy): domain Eukaryota; kingdom Metazoa; phylum Arthropoda; class Thecostraca; order Balanomorpha; family Balanidae; genus Chirona; species Chirona hameri. Next base: position 77,989 of record JAXIVJ010004001.1, read on the forward strand.
TTTCCTGATAAAGCCCAGAAACATAGGCCTTGTAGAGAATAAGAAGCTAAACATGCTATTCATTCTATTCACCGTTACAACGAACCAAAGACGATGGAGATGGCTTCGTTATGACGATGGCCACCAATGTGACGCCGCGAAGCGGCGTGAAATTTTTATTTTACGTCGTGGAAAAATCAATTATCATATTGGAACCAGACCGTGAGTGGAGCCAAGCCTCAGGAACCCCTATTCCTGGTTGCACATCTCGGTATGATGAACAATATTGAAATTAAGGTAATTTTTCGCATACCTATTCTTCGGATAGTAAATCACGATGACCGGTGGCAGTCAGCGCTCAATGGTACATATGATAATGATAACTGTATACATATGTACCGAACTGTAACACACACCTGGTAACAGTGCAAATGGTTTGAAAGCAGCAAGAGGCAGAACGACTTTTCCGCACATAAATGGTCCCTGCGGATCTGGAGGAGCCTGGGGCGAAATGGCTTGGGAGTTGGTCCTGGCCTGGTCTTCGGTCCAGGAAGTTGGGCACCGCTGGAGCAGCTTCCGGGTGCCGATGTCCGCGACTTTGCGTCGCCTTTTTTCGGATCTCGGCAGACTAGCTAAACATGTATCCCGCTTGAAAGTTAATATTTTATGGAGGGAGTAGGCCCTGGGGCTAGCAATCAGGTACCACCAAAGGAGAGACTCTGCCTGACACTTAATTAATTAATTGTCCCATTCTTTAAATTTGTATAAGCAATTGCGCATTTTGTGTCATGCCGCGAAGCGGCGCAAAATTGTCATTTTTTACTGTGGATAGCTGGATTTTGACTGCTGCAAAGGCAATTTTTACAACTGTACGTCCGACCGTTTTTTGTTTGTTTGTTTGTTTGTTTGGGGGGGGGGGGCAAATCATAGTTTCAGGACTGGGGGGGGGGGGGGGGCATGGCTCCTTTGGCCCCCCTGGATCCGTCCCTGCTGCTAGGAATAGATTATAAATGGTACGATACCAAAAAATGAAGCAAACGTATCTTAATATTGTCTTCCGACTTTAGCACGTTATTACCGTCGAACTCCTGCACGTTAACTCCTGCAAGTTTGGATGTTGCAGTCATATTGGTTCCGTTTCCATGACACTAGGTAATCCATATTTTCCCGTGGTAACTTCTGTAATTTTGTCACCACACAATGGAAATCCAAATTGACCGTCAGATATGAACGGGGCTAATATTCATATCTGACGGTTAATTTTTATTTCCCTTGTGTGGTGACAAAATTACAGAAGTTACCACGGGGGAAATCCGGATTACCTAGTGTCATGGGAACGGGGCTATTGTCTCATTGATGACCATGGAAAATCACGAACGTCATATGACGTCACATGAACTACGTCGATTACATCACGTAGTTCCTGGCAAGTACGTAGAAAATGTGACGTAGCTGCTGGAAAGTTCCAGTTAGTGAGATACTATTTCTGGGCAGCCTCGCATCACCTGGCTACCCTTGAGTCAGCCGGTAAGCCTTCAGGGAGATGTCAGTTACCGCTCGTTGCCAATGACTTCGTGGATGGTGCCAGGTGCAGCGTGGTTTATGGCAGCTTTACGGATGACAACGTACTGTGCGCTCAGCATGAGAGTGGACGGTGAAGTGTGAATTATATCCCAACCCCACCCACAGAGCTTACCAGTGAGTAAACTTTGAGAGAATTGTTGTCACTCGGCCTGCCCTGCTTCACTCGCTTGTATATTTAAAGCAATTTTACAGCCATGTCTGTAACATAAGCAATTTGTTAACGGGCATTCCAAATACACTCGTATGTCACGGTGTTTTCGGCATCGAAGATCACAGATGCGCATATCACGCATTGATGCGCATTAGAGCCGTTCATGCGCATCTTCCAGTTCTTATCTCATTTCTCCCAGCGTGCGCACATCAACAGCGCACAAATGCTTCTTCTCTCGCTGCCAAAGGCTTTCACATGGGATGTCAATATATTACATTGTTGCTCGCGATAACAGCGCATCACTGAACCGGTACAGAAGTTGTTAGGCTAGGTCTCTTCTTTACTTTTAAACGTTATGTTTATACTAAATCGCTTAATCGCTTAATATCGCTTAATCGCTTGTTATTAAGCGCTTATTGGTAAACTGCTTACACTGCATTTTTTTGAAAGTGGACGTGGGCGCGACATGGTACCATTTCCGGTCTTAAGTCACACAGACACGCTTGTGATTCGGAATGAGTTGCACGCAATGATCGTTTAGTCTTGCATTTATTGAGCTCTATCCACAAGGTGTTGTTCAGCGTAGTATTCGAGGCATTTTTTGCTTATTTTGCGTTAGTTAGTTGAGTTAAAAGACCGACGTGTTTAGCAAACACATCTTTTGACAACAAACAATACTGAACACAATATCGATCGGCGGCGTGACTACTGGTATTTCGGCGGCTCCTCTCTCCCGGAGACAGTGCCGGCGGCGGTCTGTCCAGGCCATCACTATGGTAATGGAGCCCTGACCCTGACTCGGCACCGCCAGCCGCCCCGCGAACCGCGGCAGCCCCGCGGCAGTATCCGCAGCTCCAGTTCGGGACTCCGGCTGGAAGTCCCCTCCAGGGCCCGCACACAGCCCGTCCACAGTCCACGCAGGGCAGGGAAGCACCTCTGAACTCGGAAGTCCTCAGAGCGGTGAGAAGGCGTCGGTGACTCACGCAGCCCCCGGACAGAGCGCTGGACAACTCAACAGAACCGGCAGGCATGCGGCGCTCCGCTGCGCATGACTTGCGGTTCGGTGGACACGAGACGAGTGACCTTCTGAATAGCCGTGGGAACTGTCTGAAATGAATCAGTCGGGTCCGTTTGTCGGCAAACGCGTCGCCACATCCTGCCTGGAAAGTGCGCGGAAGGCACGGCAGCGCCTTCCTTTGGCGGCATACAGTCTGCCTGGTGGTGGGCGGACGCACCTCCCAGTGGACACTTGCCCGGGTGACGCAGCACTCCATCATGACGTCACCAGCCGCCGGTGATGACGTCACCAGCCAGGGTCGTGACACGTGACGTCGTGATCCTGAGTAAGTTGTCACAGGGCGTCTCCCTGGTGTATGTGTGGGCTGTCAAGTGGTTAAACACCAGGAGAGGGTTCCTCACAAGTCTTCTGACTACATCTCAGTGAGACCAGTGAGGATTCCAGGGATTTCAGCCATTTCTACTACCTGGTGTAGACTTATGCACTTGCCTGTGGATTTACCAAAGTGGATTCTGTGGTCTAAGATTTAAATCTCAGTCCATTGTTTATTATTTGCCGCAGTGTTTGTAAGAGAGGATGTCAGTCTGGGGATGTGCGCCACTCCTCGTTTGAAAAGATTATTTCATTTAGCGGCGGATGGGAAAGGAAATCAACATAATACGCAACAAATCTAACAGTGTGAGTCTCCATCGATACCGCAGCAGATCAGTGATGCACAGCCTAAATGAGCAGAGTTCTTTTTAGGGAGAAAGCCTGGTTGCGTCAGATAGAACGTCCTTCAAACTGGGTGTTTTTAAGCGGATTCGGTCAGCGCCCTGCGCGCGTGTGGACGGCGCGTGGGCGGCCGTTCACCCGTCACCTCATCACCGCTGCGGCTCTCCAATTTGTTTTCACATCGCATAGACACAGATAAAAAGTCCCATGCGTGCATGCATGCATGTCCCTCGATAGGGCTAGTCAAAGCAGCAGTTCGGCGTGGTGTTACGCCACAGATCTCTGCTCGAGTCTCCAGATACTCTCCTATCCAGCATTGCAGTCTCTGCTTAGTGTTAGAAGTCAGTCCTCACTCGGGTCTCCAGATTCTTTCCTATCCAGCAATGCAGTATCTGCCTTATGTTAGAGCCCAGGCCTCCGCTCAAGTCAGTAGATACTCTCCTGCCCAGCAATGAAGTCTCTGCCTTGTGTTAGAGCCCAGGCCTCCGCTCAAGTCAGTAGATACTCTCCTGCCCAGCAATGCAGTCTCTGCCTTATGTTAGAGCCCAGGCCTCCGCTCAAGTCAGTAGATACTCTCCTGCCCAGCAATGCAGTCTCTGCCTTGTGTTAGAGCCCAGGCCTCCGCTCAAGTCAGTAGATACTCTCCTGCCCAGCAATGCAGTCTCTGCCTTGTGTTAGAGCCCAGGCCTCCGCTCAAGTCAGTAGATACTCTCCTGCCCAGCAATGCAGTCTCTGCCTTGTGTTAGAGCCCAGGCCTCCGCTCAAGTCAGTAGATACTCTCCTGCCCAGCAATGCAGTCTCTGCCTTGTGTTAGAGCCCAGGCCTCCGCTCAAGTCAGTAGATACTCTCCTGCCCAGCAATGCAGTCTCTGCCTTGTGTTAGAGCCCAGGCCTCCGCTCAAGTCAGTAGATACTCTCCTGCCCAGCAATGCAGTCTCTGCCTTGTGTTAGAGCCCAGGCCTCCGCTCAAGTCAGTAGATACTCTCCTGCCCAGCAATGCAGTCTCTGCCTTGTGTTAGAGCCCAGGCCTCCGCTCAAGTCAGTAGATACTCTCCTGCCCAGCAATGCAGTCTCTGCCTTGTGTTAGAGCCCAGGCCTCCGCTCAAGTCAGTAGATACTCTCCTGCCCAGCAATGCAGTCTCTGCCTTGTGTTAGAGCCCAGGCCTCCGCTCAAGTCAGTAGATACTCTCCTGCCCAGCAATGCAGTCTCTGACATTGTTCGGCGCGGAATGCTGCTTAAAAGTCATGAATTGCTGAGGATTTGTATAACTGTGACTGTGACGCACGCGGTATTGTTGCCCTATTTCACCCGCCTCGGCGCCGGGGTCCCGGCTTTGCGGGGCTTGGCTTTGCGGGCACAGAGACCAGTGCAGCAAAGAGCGACATCACGGCTCCTGGGGCGCAGGGAGAGGGAAGGCCTCATCCAATTCGCATCTCTTCCGTTGTCCCTCCCACTTCTACTGGGCAATGATCATCCTGCTCTTCTAGACTTACTAGTTATCTTTCTGGAAAATAAAACAAAATGCTTATGGCACTTTAGCCTTTCTCCACAGTACATAAGAACAGCTAACATTTAATTATACAAGTAAGAACGAATGGGTTAGATGGAGTAGGTAAAAATTAAAGCAAATGACAAATCATAAAAAAGCAATAATCCAAAACCAGGCCAATTTAACAAAAGTTAACGGCCTTAACTCTCTCTCACACACACACACACACACACACACACACACACACACACACACACACACACACACACACACACACACACACACACACACACACACACACACACACACACACACACACACACACACACACACACACACACACACACACACACACACACACACATACACACACATACACACACACACACACACACACACACACACACACACACACACACACACACACACACAAACTCACACACACACACACACACACACACACACACACACACACACACACACACACACACACACACACATACACACACACACACACACACACACACACACACACGCTACCACGCCCCCTGCACTCCCAGCATGGCGGAAGCTGCCACAGCCCCTGGGGTTCCGGCACAGGAAGCCTACCCACACCTCTGGGGGCCCTGCTCGGTGGGAGGGTTACCACAGCCTCCGGCTTCCGGCACAAGGGGATTGTTACACCCCCGAGGCCCCGGCACAGGGAGGGGGAGGGGGCTGCCACACCCCCGGGTCCCCTATCAGCAGGAGTTCTGCCGTCTTCCGGGTGCGCGCGGCGTGGCCACGCCGAGTATCCTCCGTACAGCCGGCGGCGGCGGCGCGGCGCGGCGGGGCGGGGCGGGCTCTCAGCGCGCCCTGAGCACACGGACTCGGCGCGGCGGGCCGCGGCCGGCGGCCGCCGCCGCTGCCAAGGCCAGCCCCTGACGTCACCCGACGTGCCTATAAGTAGACCCGGCGCGCGGCGGCCGCCAGTTGGTATACCGCGTGAGGTCGCCTGTGCCGCAGGAGCTGGTCTCTCGGCGCAGCAGCAACACGACCGCCGTGCTCTCGCTCTCTCTCACTGTCTATCTCTCAGCCCGCTCTCGGAGACCGGAGCACGCTCGCACGTCCCGCCGCTCGGACAGTAATCTCCCCAGGAGTGACGCGAGATCGCGCGCCGCGCGGATCTGGAGCAGACGCGACGGTGAGTGACGGCTGAAAGCGGCTGACGCTGGCGGAAGTCGGACCTAGGAAAACGGAACAATGGAGGGAGGATTTTATCCTGTCGTCACTTTTTCGCCTTTGCAAAGAGGATGGACGCGTGATAAGGAAAGGGCCTGTGTCATGAAGTAAGCCTGTGCAGCATTCGCGTTAACTTGGCGACGCGTTTTTTATTTAAATTGTGTATCACTTGTATGCTCTAAATTCTTCAAGAATCTCGCTGCAAACAAAAACAGGCTGTCAGTTTAAATTCAAGGCAATAGCATCACAATAAGTGATTTGACTCCCATACGATGTTTGTTTTTGAGTTGCCATAAGATGATCGGACAGAAGCGCGCCAGCTGTGTGACACGCTTCGATGACAGATGATATACGTCATCATTTGATACTGAACTGCTGGAAACCATTGTTATGGTTTCACTTTCCTCTACTGAGCTCTCTAATGCCACGAATAAAATCCTGCCAACTAGCTGCAGGCTCGGGAAATCGGTTACGTACAAATATACTGCGCGGATACAACCTATTCGTTTTCTGCAATGGAAATTTAACGAACGGGCGAAAGTCTCAAGAGTCAGGATCTATCAGTAGTTAGCATTTTTGGTAAGTTCCCTACGTTTTTCTGACTCAAAATCTGAACGTGGCAGTGGGATAGATTAATGTTTATTTGTAAAGCACATACATATTTCCTCACTGGCGGATCCAGGGGGGGCCAATCCGGCCATGCCCCCCCCCCAAAAGCCTGGAAGGGGGGGGGGGCCAACATGTCTTTTGGCCCCCCAAAACAAAATAACAAATATATACAAATAACTGTAATATGAGCCTCAACACATATAAAAAACAATAAAATTCCGTGTTCTGTGAAATTTTAAGAAAAAAAATGAACACGTTCATAAATAATGATTTCGTCGTCGACGAAGGAATAACTAGACCCACGACCAAGGGCGGATCCAGGGGGAGGGCGAACGGGGCCATGGCCCCCCCAAGCCTGTATAAGGGGGGGCCAAACTATGTTTTGGCCCCCCCCCCCCCCCAAGAATTGAAATTTAATGCATGCTATATTTGCGTTTTTAGAACGGTACTGGGCATCCCAAAATTGCAGCAGTCAAAATCAAGCTAGCCTCAGTCAAAAACTGAAAAATTTCGCGCCGCTTCGCGGCATGACACAAGTTTCGCAATTGCATATACAAATTTGGAAAATTAATTCCATTAAGTGTCTTGCAGAGGCTCTCCTTGGCGGTAATTGCTGGCCCCAGGGCCAACTCTCTTCATAAAATATTATCTTTAAAGCGGGCTACATGTTTAGCTTGTCTGCCGAGTTCCGAAAAAGGCGACGCGAACGCAAAGACGCGGACTTCGGCAACCGGAAGCTGTTCCAGCGGTGCCCAACTTGTTGGCCCGAAGAGCTAATAGTGGGAACCAGGCCAGGACTATCTCCCCAAGCCATCTCCCCCAGGCTCCTCCAGATCCACAGGGACCATTTATGCGCGGAAATGTCGGTCTGCCTCTTGCTACTTTGAAACCATTTGCACCGTTACCAGTTGTTTGTTACAGTTCGGTACATAGGTATGTATACAGACTACAGTTATTATTATCATATGTACTATTGAGCGCAGACTGCCACCGGCCATCGTGATTTACTATCCGAGGCTAATGTATATGAAAAACTACCTTCATTTCAACATTTTGCATCATACCGAGATGTGCAACCAGGAAAAGGGGTTACCTGAGGCTTGGCTCCACTCACGGTCTGGTTCCGATATTAAAAATGCGTTTTCCACGACCTAAAATTAAAATGTTCACACGCCGCTTCGCGGCGTCACATCAGTGGCCATCGTCATAACGAAGCCATCGTCATCGTCTTCGTTTCGTCGTAACGCTGAATTGAATGAATAACATTTTTAGCTTATTATCCTCTACAAGGCTAAGAAGCTAAAAATGCCTATGTTTCTGGGTTTTATCAGGCAAACCCGAGAAGAAAAAAAATCGCGCCGCTTCGCGGCGCTAAATAACAAGTACCTACTATAACATGCAAATCCACATTAGAAATGTTGCAAAGGCTTAAATACACGCATAACAAATTGGGGTACATTTTTTTTCGTCATTTCAGCCGACCCCCCCCACTCAAAAATTATCGGCGACGCCCCTGGGTACAGCTGACAATTGACATAGTTTTTATCAGTGTAAAGCAATGTCGGAACAATACAAACTGCAAGCTGACATCTTTCCTTTTTCGATATCCCAAAAGGTCGAAAACCTAAAAAAAAAAAATGGGGAAAAAAATCGAAATCGTGTGGTTGCAAAATAAAGGGGCCCAAATCCGGGAAGAAATTCGAAATTGGGGGTAGGTAAGGTCCGCTAAAAAAACGGTTTGCCCCCCCCCAAAACGGCCGGCTGGATCCGCCCTTGTATTTCCTAGTCACTTTTGATCACATACATCCGTTAGCTTAGTGTGTATCATCAGCTAACTCATTCCTGTTCACCTCTCCCGGCTTCTGTTTGGGAAGTCGACTCTTTACACTAATCAAAGTTTATCTCACCGGCGCGTCATGGACTGAACTTGATCTGACGCCTGCTACCGTAGCGTCAAGACCGGTAGCTCTGTCATCTGGCACCTGTCTATGTATGGCTGAGATAGACCAAAGGACCGGCACAGCCACAGACAGGTGTCGGCACACCTCTGCACTGCAGTGCGCTGCGGTATGACCTCGTCGGTCCGCATCACAGCAGTCTGCCTGGCTGTCTCCCGCGTGCCGGGGCAAACAGCCCGGGAGACAGGCATTGTTCCAGCACGCGTGTCGGAGTGTAGAGAGCGCGCTGTTTGCGTGTGACTGTCGAGGCCGTCCGGCAGCGGACGTGACTCGGTCACCGATCGGTCTCCCGTCACCGGCCACTGGTGACTGGTCACAGGCTGCCAGGCCACCGGTTGCAAGATCTCCGGTCGGTCACCTGGTCACCGATCGGTCGCCTGGTCTCTGGTCTGTCTGCGGTGCACAGGTCGTCGGGTCGCCGGTCCGTGTTTAACCAGTCAGGGTCGTGAGTGAACGGCGCGCTATCTGGCTCGTCCGGCTGCCCTGGGCTCTGTGCCATCCCGTCAGGCCGGTCAACCATGATGCAATGGCCGGCTGAGCCGAGCATCTCAGTCACGCTGCGGCATCTCAGTCACGCGGCGGCTCCGTTGTCGACAGGCTGACCGAGCATCTCAGTCACACTGCGGCGGCTCCGTGTCGACAGGCTGACCGAGCATCTCAGTCACACTGCGGCGGCTCCGTGTCGACAGGCTGAGCCGGGCAGCTGCTTAGTGCTCAATGCAACTCCCCTCGCTGGCAGATGGCTCCCAGCAAGGGGCTCAGTAGTTGGGGGCTCCCCCTGGCTGAGCGGTGGTGGTAGCTGGGGACCTGGGGACAGCAGGGGAGCGCTGCTGACAAAGTTTCTCAGAGGTGGCTGGGGAAGCTGGGTTCTGAGTAGCTCAGCTGATGGGTCATTTCCACTTTCGCTGAACAGTCCAGCGTACAGTGTGTAAACGTACCCGTCATTCTTGCCAGTAGCTTCAGTTAGACACACCTGTAACGGGTACGGGCGTACCCTGCCTTTAAGTAGGCGCATGACTAAATTGTTAATGAACGGACTGGCTGTGT